>RJWM01024629.1:0-30484 GCA_004363535.1 Dasyprocta punctata | reverse complement strand
AGTTAATTTAATTCAATGAACAAGAGTGCTTTTTGTGGCTTGTATTTCATTGTAGAAATGGGCATTATAGAATTTAGACTGAACTAAAAGAATGTCTACATGAAATTCATGGAGCCATCAGTAAGCATACAAATATAAGCCCACATACAAGAGTGACAGATAGATAGATAGATAGATAGATAGATAGATAGATAGATAGTAGAAGTAATATTGGAAATAAGGAAATAACTATGAATATTCTTTCAAGAAGTATCCACAAGTTTAGTTATAAAATTTAAATGGTGAATTAATCTGCTTATGTTATTTTTCAGAGCTGTGGATAAAACTCAGAACCTCATACATTCTAGGAAACCACTCTATCACTGAGCATCATCACTAGCCCTTGAATCTCTTGTTTTGCTTCTAATAGTCCATTCTGTCATTATCAGACAGTGTTTTGGTAAGAACGTTAAATGTAACAAGGAAGCAAACATTTTTTAGGCAGAATTTAAATTTTAGGCATTTATGCAAACTTTAAAAAGGTTTTAAACAAGTGATTTGGCATTATATGAAATGTAACACAGCCTTGAAGTGATACTATAACTAAAATTGTTAAAGATCATAAACTGGTCACACCCACCTTTGTTCTGATGCCACCACATCTTCATCTGATAGAAATAAAGTTAGTATCTGACTTTAATTAAATCTTTCTAAATAGTTGTAGAATACCACTCTATAGGAGAGTTCATTCCTTTAAGTTAGTCATTATTGTTAAAATTAGTTTGAAATATAATGTACTTCCCAGTGACTTCATTTTAAGGAAGATGTCCTTTGATTTCATTATTTAAAAAGAAAAAAATATATACATATATAGTTCGTTGTTTCATGATGTATTGTTCTTCAACAACAAGAGGTGCCCTCTGACTATGGAAAATTTTTAAATACCAGTACAGGTATTGACTTGTGTTCTCAGGAAAGTACACAACTAGAAATACTGTCATTTAGTGAATATATAACCAGCACTTATCAGATTATCGGAAACTATGTATCACAATTAGTTACAAAAGATGAGCATTATGAAAGTTTGAATTAAATTCTTATTAGATTTATTTTACTCACTATCTATAATAAGAAATTATTTACAATGTATTCTGTCTTCATACATTCTTTTTCAGTTTGATGTAGTATACCAGCCCATGGAAATCATGGACAACTGTTTCAAATTTGACTCATATTTACTGTGGGCAGAGACTCACTTTTACCTAAATGTGTTGCATCTACTCCTCATTTTCTTTTTGTCTGGGTATCAGAGAAAATCCTATGATTTAGATAATGAGTACAAATTTCTTTTCAGATTTTTTTAATCCACCAAAATGCTTTGACACATCAAGAAATCCAACAAATTCAACACTGCCTTGAACATAATGACAGCATTTCAGACTGGTGCGATCTCCCTACAGGCATTTTCATGTCTTGTACATAATAACAGATAAAGGAAGTAGACATTACACAAGAACACGAGAGAATCCCCCTATTGCATTCCTTTGCTAGTATTATTCCAAAGGATTTTTTTAATTTTATAAAATTAAATTACATATTTAAAAATCACATGTAAGCCAGGCATGGTGGCTCACGCCTTGAATCCCAGCACTCAGGAGGCTGAGGTAGGAGGAGTGTTGTGAGTTCGAGGCCAGCTTGGGCTACAACGTGAGTGCAAGGCTGGCCTGAGCTACATAGTGCAATCCTGTCTCAAAAAACTAGGCTTGGGAGTTTGGCTCAGTGGCTTAAGTGCCTGCCTGGCAGTTGTGAGGTTGGTGAGTTCGATCCCTGGTGCCACAAAAAATAAATAAATAAATAAATAAAAATAAAAATAAAAATGTGACTATACATGTATACATAGAAAATTAGATATTAAACCAATTGCTTATTGTATGTGACACATGATTTATCTTCATATTCATGCTGATGCATACAAAAACATCAATTCTTACAAATAAATTATTTGCATAGATATGTCTCCCCCACCTACCAATAGTGGTTTAGTGGATAGACTCTTTTGGAGGAGTAAAATGTGAAGCAATAGTCTATTTTGCAAGTAAGACAATGTAATTCGTTATTTCATTAAAACCTTCTATCTAGTGTTTCCTTATAAAATATGTTTTTGATATTTTTTATATAATTTGGATGATTTTGATATAATTGCAATCTCTTTTTGTACCTACAAATTTTTCAATTTAATTATTAACTATATTTCCCAATAAAAGGAATAATTCTAAGATGTATTATAAAAATGAGATATTAGAAGTATATGTTTTTATGAGTGGTATGCATCTCCTTTGGACTTGCTTCTATCACATGTCTCCTTTCTCTTTCTTCATTTTCATTTTTTCTACATAAAGTGATCATGTGTAATCAAATTTTCTTAGATAAATAACATTGTCATAGTTGATCCTTTCTCTGAAGACTTACTGTTTTGTTTTGTTATTTGCATTTATTGTACTGGAGGTTGAACCCAGTGCCTTCACCCTGAGCGCTACCCCCAGAACATTCTACCTTTCATTTTGAGATGGGATCTTCTTAAGTCAATTAGTTGCCCACAGTCTGTTCAAACTTGTGGTCCTACTGGTCATCCTGCGTGAGTGCTGGGTTTACAGGTATGCACCTCCAAGCCTGGCTGGACTTACTGGGCTTTAATCATATTTTATCTTTCAACAAATGTCGAACTATTGATTTATTTTCTTCCATCATTCAAATTTGCACACTTCGTAGGGTTACTTTAATCTCCATACCCTTCTCCGCAGCCAAGCCACTGTTTTTATAAACCTCTGGGCATTTGTCCGTAATCTGTTTTAGTTAGCTGTTGCAATGTTGATTTGTTACATAAAATTCCAAGATTTAGGGTCCTGCAAATGCACATTAATTTCTTGTTCATGCATCTGTAGTTTTGTGTGATTCCTCTGGACTCAGGCAGGATGAGCTTTCATCTATGGGTTGGGGTAGTTTTGCCTGTGTGCTATTCATTTTGGGGACCAGTTTGAAGGGGCATTGAATAACTGGAACAAATTTTTCTCCTGACCAGTAACAGGAATGGAAGAGATGAAGACAAATCATTTAAGTACAACTAAAATTTTGCTGTGACAGCGTAACTAAGTCTGCCCACATTTCAGCAGTAAAAGTAAATCACATGACATGGTCGAAATCAGTGGGTCACTGATGTATACTCTACAGACAATGAAGGCGTGGCATAGGATGAGAGGAATGGAAGGGTCATAGATAAAAATCTCTCACCACAACTAAAACTAAAGCATTTTACTTATTTTAAATGTGTATTTTATCTCTATACAAATTCTCCAGTCTTAGATTCACAGGGTTAATTAAAACATTTAAAAAGCAATTTGTACAAAATTTCCTACATTTGTTTGTTAAAGATATTTGACATTATCTTTTTTTTTTTGACTATATAAGATCAAAGAAATATTGCCTGGTTTACTTTTTACAGATAAAAAGTCAGATTGTGTGTGTAGAAACTAAACAATGTGGGCATGCAACCTAAGTGTGAGATACTGGGCCCAGAGCCGACAAAGGGCGCAGAGCTGAGGGCAGACAGGCTGGGAACAGAGAGTGGATGGTGTGGTTGGAGAGACATCACACTTTTTTCATTCTGTGTTTTTTGTTTTGTAAGAAATTGTTCTGTCTCTAAAATCTGCATAGTTTTGAAAATGTAGCACCAAATTTTAATTTCAATAATGGCAATCACCAGGTACCTTTACTTTATAAGATTGTATTTCCATTCACAGTTCCCTTTGGACTGTTATATCACAATATTTTATTCCATAGTTAGTTCAAGGATATCATAGTTGGAGGTTTCATAGTAGACTTCTTTGTCTTCGAAGAGAAATACTTTTTATACTGATACATTTTAGATATACAGAATGATAGCATTGATCATAGGGAACTTATACCTGTTCATGATGTATCTTGCTTCTTCTTTTTTCTCATTCCTCTCCTCCCTCCAACCCCTCTTCTCTTACCTACTTAAAAGAGTTTTGTTTCCATTTTTCCCTTTAGTCTCTCTCTCTCTTTTATTTTTTTTGCCTTTTCTCCCTTTCCCTCTCCCCTCTCCTTTTTTTCACTTTCTCATTTGAACATTTTCTTCCCATTTCCCTATATATATTATAAATTTTGATCCTTATTTACACTATCAGTTTCTCACACCAGAAAAGCAATGTGGTATTTATACATGTATGTAGATTTATTTCACTTAAAAGTATGGTCTCAAGGTGCATTCACTTAACTATAAATGTCTCAAACTTATCCTTCTTTATGACAGAGAAATAGTAATAGAATGATTATGTATCATTTAGAAGCATAATCTTTACTAAGTAAACAGTGTTAAGTATCTTTATTTTGATACTGCTTTTTTTACTTAACGAGAGTTGCTTTAATTACATGCAGTAACTAATAACTGTAAGAAACACTGACTTAAGGTCAACTATTTTAAAATCAAACTATTAATATTTTGCATAGTTATTCAATAGTTAATTGTCATATAAAACTGAATATCAACTTAATTAATTTGTATATCTATATAGAGATATCTTTTGTAATGCATGGTTGTAGGAGTATAAGAATCTCCTTTCTTTACACAGTGTGTGTGTGAACATAGCATCTAACCTTCAGTTATTTGATAGTCATTATCATTTAAGCTTGCATTAAAAATTAATGACAAAAACTCAGAATTTTTTAAAATGTACTTTTAAATTTTATCCTTAGATCATATCAGACTATTTGACAGCTGTGTATTTGGTTTTAATGTGTGGCTTTTTATAGACTGTTTTACTAGAAAATCATCCTTATATTTTATGTGGGCTTAGTTGGAGGTTTGCATCAGAATAGATATATAAATTGTTCTTTTAATTTACTTTATAAACTTCTAGTAGGTGTAATTAATGATTATTGCATTATTCCTACCACTAAGATCAACTGGACAAATGTTCCTGTTTTATGAACAAATTTATTCGGAGTCTATATCATATTGAAGAGCAGAAAAATGAGTGTTGTGTGCAGAGTTGGAGTATTTGTTCAATATTGAGCAACTTTCTGTCTAAAATTCTAATTATTCATTTATAAAATAAATATAAGACCAATCCCTCAGAATTCATACAAAGAATAAATTCAAAATAGCTGATTATGAAAAATAGATGTCACCCTTAGAGATGTTTAAAATTTCTCAATGAATAGCTTTGATGATGATGATGATGATGATGATGATGACGACGATATAACATATATCTTTAATGATTTTTGCTAAGTGGAAACTCAGACCTAAATTTTTAATCTAAATTGAGTAGTACGTAGAAAATGAGCATATATTTCTGTATGTGAAATTCTTATATTGTTAATTTGCTTTTATGATACACCATTTTAAAAACTACAGCAGTACATGTATTTTTATAGGTTTCCTTGAACCAATCTTTTAGGGTGCATGCATATAACTAAACATGTATTACAAATCACCTTAGCAATGAATAATTACATTTGAAGGAAGTTTGTTAGTTTTTTTCAACATTCTATTAAAGTTTAGAATTATTGAGCAAAAGGACAGTAAACATTTTTCTTTTTGATTAGATAAACATCAAAATGCATACCTCAGCAAATATATTACCAGACTGAAAGTATCTTATTATATATAATGCTTATTGGGAGGGTGAAAATGGAGAGATTTAAGGACTAGAGGAAAATACCCACAATGATTTTTAACTTTAGATAAATAACAATCTTTAATTCTATTCTAGAGGGTGTTTTCAATGAATTTTCTTACTATGGTGAAATATCAGAACAAATGTACTGTTCCATTTTGATTAAAATAAAGCACTAATTTTAAATTCACATTTTACATGTTTTTCTGAATGTTAGTATTTAAGATATTATCAATTGCAAAATGTTTTCTCATATTTTAGTAGCTGTCAAACTTGACTGTTATTCATTTTGAAAAATTGCAGTTTTAAAACATAAGGCATAATAATAATTTTAAATATTAGTAGTTGATATGAACGAAACTTGGTCAGATTTATAACAGACACTTAGAAATCAAGCACTTACTGCTAACTGACAGAGAACAAAAACTAAAGAGTGAGCTATTATTTTATATTGCATGTCCTCTGGATATTTGTAATTACAGTATACTTTATAGTTAAATGAAAGATCACAAGAAGGAGAAAAGCGTAAATGATATCAGTGTGACAACTTACCTTATGACAGTAATTACAAACACCATTTTTATTATGCATATAGCTGATCTATCAACTCACTGTTAGTCAACCCAGATGCCCTTTTACTAAGAGGTGATATTGGAAATATTAAATTAAACTGTTTAATTTAAAATGAAATGAAATGAATCTCAGTAGAAAAAAATCAAATACTTCCCCATGAAGGGTAATTATCGTTCATTTTCTCAAAAAATAAAGGCCTCCATGACTGAGTAAGGTCCTCTCCCATTTGTGCAGTAGTAGAAGTTATTTATAGGTACATACTTACATTCTATAGCCTAATTTTTAGTGTTCTGTTATAGTTTCATCTGATTTTGTATTGTTAATGTAACTGTTATTACTTTGTCAGTTACTATTGACAATATAAATTATTATTTCAAAATATTTAAATTGTAGGTACTATAAGTATTAAATAAATATCATTTTTGTTTTCATTAGCATTGCAAATTCCATTGTTAATGATCCCAGTTCTCACCCTTTCCTTTCTTAAAAGGAGTTAGAGAAACATGAAAGAGAAGTTAAAATTGCCTGCTGGAATAGTAAATCAGTGCATAGCTTGGCTTCAATCACAGAGGAGAGAAATGAAACCCATTACAGTGGATGAATATGTAACTGTCACAGTTTAAGTCCCTGGTCTTTCCAATTGTTTGTAGAGACTGTAGAGTCAAACTGGAGAAATTTTCTTTGACCATTGTGAGGGAATTTTAGTTAAATTGGTTTCATTACCATTAGTAAGAGACTCCATGATCAGACTGCATAATACTTGAAAATAGTAAAGTAAATTTTCATTTCAGTGTTCTTTTTTAGCAAATATTCCTTCATTATTTTGTGCATGTTTGGAAATCTTGTGTCTGATATTTATATTTAGCATTCAGAAGATCATTAAAATGACCTTCCTATTACTAAGTATAACAGAATATGAAGAGCAATGACACTTTCTTCAAGAATTTCAGTTTTGTAATTCTTTCTGCTTTCTATTAGAAAATGTTTCACCTTTTCTACAGAGACGTGTAGTACATTAATCACTGATCCCAAACGAATACAAATTAACCACGAGTGGCATGATTTCTTAAGGTTTTTTTCTTTTAAAATTTGACACTGTGTTTACACACATATGTAACTATGCACAGATTCATAAAATTAAAATATTCTTGTATATGAATACAATAGATCTATCTATAAATTGGGTAGAAGTGATACTTTCCATAGTGAACATCAATATTTCATGTAAGAGTAGAGAAAAAGGCTGTTTGCATCACATTTGTTTAGCCACATGTGCGTTTTATGTCCTGAGGCTATGAAATGATCAACTACATAGTTCCAAATTATGAGATATAATTTCTCTAGAAGGTCTCAAATGAAGATAATTATTACTTTCTCATGCATAAAAATCCAAACATTGTTACAAAAAAAAAAAGAAAAAAGAAAAAAGAAACACAAATTCCACAACAAAACAAAGCAAAAGAGAAACTTTTTAAAAAAATGGAATATACTTCAGAGGAAATGTCAGTCCTCCAACACCTTATTTCTCATTTTAGTTGGAAATGAATTTTAAAGTTTTTATTGAAGACATAAGCTAGTTAGAAAATTGTACAATTGTGAACAATCAAATCTGGTAAAGGTACAGCAAACTGATAGCATGTTAGTATGACTCTTCCCAGATCCCCTGGATTTTCATATCCTGATGAGGTTCTCTGCTCTATTTCAAAATAACCACTTACAAATGCTTCCCAAAGTGCTGGAATTGTTTGAGTGAGGGGCCGAACAGTATGAATCGGTAGTAATAAAAGCATCAGCAGGATTCATTTTCAGCCTCCTGCCGGGAGACACTTTACCTTAGCAGCTCAAATTATATTGAATTGTAATGAATGAAGAAGTGGATCCCTGCCAGGGAGTAGTTTGTAACTTGGAAAAGTAGATATAATTACATAATAATTCTGCCTTTACAGAAGGTGCCCCTGCTTTAGGAGTACCTGATGTTATTTACAATTGTTACTTGCAGGTCTGTTTAGTCATCATGTTGGCATATCAATCAGGGCCAAGAATTTTATGTTCTTTTTAGTTCTACTTTACTGCTGAACAAAAAATGTACTGGCATCTATTTCAGTATCGCAATCTATCTAGGGTTTCAGCATCTTAACTCTTAATACTCTGTTGTAGCTTTCATTTATGGATTATAGATATCTATAGTATGGAAGTATTTTATAGTGTTTCCTCTCTCTGCTTCCTTCCATGTATACATATGCTTGCTTTAGTATACCTGCCTGAGTTAAATGCATAAATAATTATGCAGTTATTATCATAGAGAGAAATATTAACACTCAATGTATGATTCCATGGAAATAATTAAATGCAGAGTTCTTCAAAAGATATGTCCAAACTTTTTTGGTTCTTTGACTTTTTTCATTTTCTCTAAATTGTCCTGAAGTTATGAATGATAGAGGTATTATATGTGTAATACTATCCTAGTCTTTTAATGTATTATAGTCTTTCACTGTATTAATTATAATCCCAACTTAGTAAAAAGAATGCATTTGGAATAAAATCATGCTCTGTTTTAGACCTGAGAATTATATTTCAATCTCTTCAACTAATTTTAACAACATATCCAAACACGTACTATAGTATAGTTAACCAGTATATTACTTATGTTATAACAATTCCCATGACTTCAGTATATTAAAGATGCATTGACGATGCATAACCATATATGAATTTTAAATAACAGTTTAAAGACAATTCAGAATACTTTGTGGATAGCATTTTTTAATACCAGAGTGGATAATAAAATTGAATTGCCACTCCATGTTTAACTGTGAAGTTCCAGGATTATAACACCAATTTTGTGGACAAAATGATGAGTAAAATCTATTAAGCCAAACAGAATAAAGTGATGCAATATGCAGTAAAACTCAGCAAATGTTGATATCAAAGTGAGGAGAAAATGATCTAATCACCAGTACTGATGGCAATGTTTAAATTGGTTAATTTTTATAGAGGAATTGGTGCAAATTATTAAAAACTAATAATAAATGTTGCATTAAAAGCATTTTACAAGGGTAAAGAAGATGGACACCGCTGGGGATTCAGCTCAGCAGCACAAGTAGCACAAGTGCCTGCCTGGCAAGCATGAGGTCGTGAGTTTGATCCCCAGTACCCCCAAAAAATAATAATAATAAAAGATAAAAAAAGGAATTCAAAAACAGAAAGGATGATGAGTACAATTGGTGTCAGGCATAGTATTAGATGCTTTATATGTATTTTATCATTTAATCTTCACCAAAAAGATTAAGTTGACATTTTATAAGTTTCAAAGACAGACTGATTAAGCGTCTTTACCTAGGCAAACTTCCACATCTAGCTAACACAAAAGTCTACCATTTCATAGTCTTGCACAGTGCCTGGCAATTGCCAAACAAAACTAGTTAGAAACTGGCAGATTGGTATGCAACTCTATTTCATTAAACTCATCAATTTCTTTATGAATAATACTGGAATAATGAAAGCATCAATTTCAGATCATTGTTATGACATGTAAATGGGTTAATTCACACCAAATGCTCATTCAGTGTTTGTATCTGCTTGTGCATCTCTGTGTCTCAGTCTCTGTAAGGATTTAATTTACTACTTGTGATGTAAATAATACATGGGAGTAAGACAGATGTAATATTCTTGATCTATTGTAGATGTTTGTAGCACAATGTTTTCCATAATATTTTATTTCCCATTATTTATAATAATATTGATTACATGAGAATCTAGGGCCTGACTTTTGCTATTACTTTCTGCAAATTTATGCATTTAGAGGATTCATATAGTGCCTGAGTTGATTTACTTCTCATATCCTAATGTCTTTTTTCCTAAAATCATGAGATCTCACTGCAGTGAATTTCTGTTCTGACCTATGCTTAATGACCTTTAATCATGATTCTTGTGGTACAGCTATGACATTTCCACTATTCTCTTCCAACTGACACACCCTGACTTCTCACTCAAAACTAGGTCCTATGATCCTCCTCTGGGGAACTGCCATCGCTATAGTGTACAAATAGTGCCAGTAACTGTTCTGTAATGTTAACATATATAATAATAGCCTCATTAGATTATTACATGATTTACATCTTCAGGTTTCATCTCCAGACACTAAATAAGGAGGCAGATGATTTCAAAGAAGCCTCATGTTTTACTAAGAAAGCAAGTGATTCTTACAGTGTTCCAGGATAATACTTCGAAAAATCCTACATTAAGAGGAAATGTAAAACTTGTGTCAAGAATTGCTTTGAAATAACTCCTTTACCACAGTGTGTGGTATTAAAACTCCATTTGCCAAGAAATAAAATTAATCATTCACCTCTTGAATTTTCTAAATGCCACTTAGGTTTTCATCTTTAATCACATTTCTTCATATAATCCTCTCCCTACAGAGCAGGCAGGGAGACCTTTTAATATATCAAATAGATCCCCTGCTTAGAACCCTCCACTAACTGTACTGTATAGTGAAAGACCAAAAAAACAGTCCCAAACTCTTCCCTTATCCTACAAGCCATCTCTGGGCACTTCCTGTCTCTTTGCTACAATTCTTCCCATTTATTCAAGGTTTAACACAGAAAGCTCTCGCCAACTTGTTCTATTTTTTCATTCCTCAAAAACACCAAGTTCCTGCTTTCCTTAGGGACGTATGTCCTTTCTACTTTTTAAGCAGTGACCATTCCTCTCAGACAATAGTTTAGTCTCTTCACTTCAGGTGTCAGCTTGAACATCATCACAAAGGCTTTCCGGAAGGCAATATCTCAGGTACTCCCACCTTCTCCTATTCTTCCCCCTGTTCTGTCACATAAGAGCTCAGTATAGCTCTGCTGAAAATGAATAAATCGTGTATGACAAAAGCCCTGTTGATAATCTTATCCTACAGGTTATGGCATATTATATGTGAAACATTTACATTTGTATATTGAAATAAATGTTTTGCCAATTTGGAAAAAAGACAAGCTAGGCTATAGAAACATCCGTAAGTTTAGACAAATCTCTCTTCAGACAAAAGAACTCAGTAATGAAGGAAGAAGTTAACAAGAAAGCTACTCCCCTAAGTTAATTTATCATTGAAATAGCTTTTCCTAATATGTATAGCCTACTGCTCAAGGAGGCCAGGGACAAAGCTCAGGGGCACAAGTGCCTGACCAGCAAGCACGAAGTCATGAATTCAACCAGTTTCTCATATCTTTATCTTGTAATCTGAGCAATGATTTTTAAGATAACAAAATGCAATATATCAACCACTGTTAGTCTCTTATTACTTTGTTTTGAAATTCTGTATCATCATTTTTATTTTAATTTTAATAAAAAATTTAAGCAATACTACTCTAAAAATTATTTAATTTCATTGCAATTTAAGGAATTTTATATATTTTCTAACTGGTAGATAATTTTATAGAATACAGGAAATAATTGTGAGGTTATTGGACAATCAATACTTATCAAAATTTATCTTTTCCAAAATGTCATCCCATTTATATCTCTGTGGGTGATAATGATGTTATTTCAACTTCACACAAATTATTGCTTTAATTTATAATTTGCCAACAGTTGACAAATTGAATGCAATTTAATTCTTTGAATGATCCTTGACTATTCGTATTATACCATTAATTTTGCTATGTGTACTTTTTTTCCCTACAAAATTTAAATTCTAGTATGAATTAAACAATTGAGCAATAATACCAAAATCAAAATAATGTATTATTTGATGAGCTGTTTTGTAACTAGTAACTTTCTGGGAGTGGTTTTAATAGGTCAAAATGAGAAAATAATTTAAGTTGGTTTCTTAATATATGACTAGTTCTCATTATCACCATACGGCATATTGATACACAACCATAAGTGTACAATTTAAAATGAGCTAAATTTAGATTCTGCCCATGGCAGTAACCCATTCAGAAATTCCCATGAGGTAAATGTCTTGATTTCATTACTCCCATTATGGTGCACTTTTGTGAGTATTTTGGAAAATTTCCAGAGTTTAAAACAAGCTTCAAGTTCACATGAATTTGTTTAGAGTCACAATAAGAACAAAAATTTTCTTTATGGAAGGCTCGAAATTATACATCTAGAAATTATAATGTATTATTAAATAGAAATTTTAGAGTGAGCTATCAGTACTCCTGGTAAATCCTTAACAAAAAATAGAGTGACTTGAGCATTGTTTTTATTAAAAAGCTTTTTTAATTTAAATGACAATGTTCAGAAACTCAATGTGGTACCTTAGGGATTCAGTATCATAATTAGTGTCAAGTACATATGCTATTTATCAAATCTATTGACGATGACTACAGAAAGTTTCAAAGCCAGAATAATATCAATAAATGCAATTTACTCCATTTCTACAGAGAATAAAATTGTGATTAATCATGTTTATGATTGAATAATACTTGTAGCTGAATATTACTATGATTTAATTTTCTTGTTACTTACAAAGTTATAAACAAATGTTTTCAGTTTTATAATTCTAATCGTGTTAAATGTTCTTTCATATGATTGTGACATTCCTGATTTAGCACATCTATCCAGCTTTTGAAGATGATGCATTTTCACTGCCAGTATTAGCCTTTTTCAAATCAGACACCACTGTTTTCTAATTACATGATCTACTATGATGGTTGAGTCATTGAGTCATTAATTAAGAAACCTGCATTTCTTCATTTGTAAAATGGAGATTTTTTTTTTCTCTCATTATGAAGATAGTGGCTTTCAGGAGAAAAGAAAATCTTCTAATAAGCCCCAAGTTCACTATAAATAGATTACCATGATTTCCACTTTCGGGGGGCCAATCACTGTATGACAATGAAGAAAAACAAGCTTGTCTTCTTTTTTCTATGTTGAGAATTAAATCCAAATTCTATGGTCGGCTAGGTAATTGCTCTACCATGGAAATACATCTTAGCTCTTTTTAACATTTCACATTGGGATAGAGTCTAGTTAATTTACTGGGAATGGACTCAAAATTGAGGTCCTTCTGCCTCAGCCTCCATGATATCTTGGATTTGTGTGCAACCTCACCGAGTTGAAAGAAGCTTTTAAATGAGGATGAAAAATTGAATTGTTTTAAAATCTATTCCAATTCAACTTTGCATAGTAGAATAGAGAAACGATATGCTTCACGAGTGACTGGATGGTAAATAGCTAATAATGGTGACAATAGTGTTGTCAATTCTGTCTCATTTTTGACAATAAGCTACAAGGTAAAAATATAGCTAAATACAAGACCTAAACAACACTTCTATGGTTGTGTATGATCAGATTCTTAGAATAAAGCATAAATGAAAAGTATAGTTTCCTTAATTCAAATTCCAGAACTTTTTGTTGTTGTTGTTGCTATTTTGTTTTGTTTCACTTTTTTATGTTTTTGGTAAAAGACAGAAATCTTGAGATGGCTTGAGGAGACTTTTCCCATACACACAAGTCACAATGAGATGTCTTTAAAGGAAGATAGAAGGACAGGAAAGGGAGGTACAATGAAAACTAGATAGAAACCTGGTTATGTCTCATAAAGTACTAATATTCTACTACTTACAGACAAAGTTGCTTATAAAGAGAATATTTTGCTAAGTATATTAAAAGAATTGTAAGCATGTGATTCTAAAGTTTTCTTAATGTAAATGTATCATTGTGAGATTAGTAGATTAAACTATATACTAGATTTAAGACATTGCATGTGGCCTTACTTCTATTGTAAACAATTATTAATCTGTATTATTTTTCTCATCTTTGTTAGAAAAATATATATATTTTCATGTAATTGCTGGATGTAACTTATAGGAATTTGGCATAATTTCTGAATAAGTAATCTCTGTATAGCACTGTATGTGAAAATATTTACAAAATTATTATCAAACCAAAATTGAATTAATGTACATTTACAATCTTTGACAATTTCTACAAACAATTTTTACTAGAAATAATTACAATATAAGCTTCTGTAGACTTCATTTCATTGCAAATATTGTATATATCACAAATATATAGTTGGCATAGTCTCCATGCAGTTTATTAAATCAATCATCTTGGTTGTAAATTTATAATATCAAGTTGCTAACTTCTGATAAGGCAAAGGTAAAGTTTTTGACATTAAAGTTAAAAGTCCCATAGATTTTCCATGTTTACACATTGAATTTTGAAACAAATAGAATTTAAATTTTTAAAACAGCATGATATTTATGCATATAAGTATTTAACAATTTATTCCAATCCTTGAAATCCATGTTTTCTGATCTCAAAATAAAGAGAACAAGTCCTATGTCATAGAAATGTTGCAGCCGGGCATGGTGGAGTACACCTGTAATTCTAGCACTTTGGAGGCTGAAGCAGAAGGATCATTATGTGTTCGAAACCAGCCTGGGCTACAAGGTGAGCCCAAGGCCAGCCTCAAGTGCATAGCGAGATCCTGTCTCAAAAAGACAAAAAAAAAAAAAAAAAAAAAAAAGAAATTTTGTAAAAATTGAAATTACTTAGTCCATGAGAAATTATCATTATATAGTTCCAGTCTCATTTTAAATGCTTAAACAAATACTTGTTTACAATGAAGTTTATTAGTAGATTCTTAATGTCTCTTCCTTGATAACTTATTCTGAAACTCCACTTCAATAGTTCCTGTATTTTTAACACTGTATTATTAAAATGATATAGATCATGTCATGCTTGATGCACAAAAATTTTCCCGAAACACAAGACTAAGTCATTTGTGGGAATGGGCCCTAGATCTTATTTTCCAGTTTTTGACATAATATATCACAACACCTCTACCTTTCCACATGATAAAATTATTTTAAATGTGTTTTCAAAGATTATTACAAAATTAAACATAACTTTTCCAATGCTTCTTACAGTATGCTTCGCTGAAGTGATTTTTTGGGGACTTTATATTTACAATAAGAGTTCTAAGATTGTTGCATGCTATACTTTTTAGTGTTTTTATTTAAGGTTTGTTTGCATTTTTAACTGTTAATCTATAACTAAAAAAACTTTTGAATGATAAGCTTCCTTTTGAGTCTTCTGATGTTGCCTTTTTTGTATCACATTAGTACAGTAAGATAACTTACTATATCATGCAGAAATTATGTAGCAAAATTTAAGTGCATGCAATGCTATGAAAAGTATATATATATTAATTTAGAAGTTATCAGTGTATTATAATTATGTTTATTTGAATCTGGAAAAAATATTAGTGAAAAATATATCTATTTATGAATTCATTCAATAAGTAGTTGTGAAATGTCTTTTGTTTTGCCAACATAAAATCTATTGAAGAGGCAGAATAACCCATATTTATTCTGAAAGCTAGGCATTACATTATACACATTCATTTTAGATATGGTTTCAGTGATAAATTACCTAATAATGACTAAATCAGGTATTTTCTCTTTTCACTGAAACTTGCATGTATCTATGGACAAAGGTTAAATATTTTCTGAAATGAAGAAATGCAAAGATGAACATGTGTGTATCTATTAACTCATGTTGCTTGAAGTATGACTTGATATCAGTCAGTAAATCAAAATTACTCTTTAATTGGAATCTCTTGTTTTTTTTGCAATGAATGTTTTAAATCTTGAATATTTCCTTTTTCATTCAGCTTTCATAGAGCAGCAAGGGGAAAATGATTAATTAGTTGAGAAAGAAAGAAACAGTGTCCTCAAGGTGAAGAAGGTTTCAGGACAGAGAAACCTTCAGATCTTTGAATGACTGGTATCAAATGGACAAAACGACAGTAAACTCGAGCAACGCATGAAAAAACGGTATGGAAATCATTATACAGTATTGAAAGGAGACTGTCTCTTGACCTATTTATGATCTAAAAGCTTTGAAAGAAAACGTCTAACATAAAATAGAAGCATGATATCCAGATTAGCATTTGTCTCTTAATTTACTCATTCATGATTCAAAGCATGTTTAATGAATATCTACTAAGTGTCTGGCAATATGTGAGTAGCTCTGGCAGAGCTCTGTTTTTGAATGCCTTTCATGACAGTTATCATCTGTTTATTTTTGTTTCTCTCTAACTGGAGACCCACTTCGCATCTTAGTTTTGTGTTTATACCGCTAAATATAGTACTGTAATAGTCGTAGATTTTCAAATGTTGAATGAGGGAGCAGAGGACAGCCTTTGCTATAGGAAGTGACCCCACAACAACACACCCTTCTGTAATTCTGAAGTTCAAAACCCCCCAATTTTTTTTATATGGGAGAGCATATTTGAAGAGAGTTTGTAATGATCACACAGAGGAAATGACATGTAGCTGATTCTCAACTCTAATTAGATATTGGCCAGAACCGGAGCAGAGGTCTTGTCAGTATTCCATACATAATGATGGAGGTTACAAGATATAAGAGAGTGCGGTCTTTTCAGAGAACAGTAAGAAGTGTGAGGATATCAGGAGCTTCAGACTGAACTAGAATGCAAGACTGAGGCAGCCTGTGAAGGAACCCAGGCACCATTATCAATGAAAACTGAATGCTTCCCCAAAAGTAGCAACGTATTAGTGGAGGAAACTTAAGTCAAGTGAGAGATCATTCTGATACCATCTTACAGATTAGATGAGCGAAAAGTGACTATTGGTAAAAAGAACAGTTTGCAATTTGTTGAAGAAATTCACTAAGAAGGTGATTAAGCTATGATTCAAAATTTTGGCATTGAATCTAATAGCTGCTCTAGAAATCTTTAAGCTACATTTTTGCTTGGCCTCAGAAGTTGGGTCTGTACCAACTTAGTCTGTGCCTAAGCTATACCCTATGATGCTTACAGTTCAAACCCCAAAACGTATGACCCAATCAATCTAAGGAAGTCATATAGAATAAGTTCAGAGGTCTGACATTTATTTAGGCTACTAAAATCTAGCTAACTTAGGTCATGTTAGAATTCATACTTGGACCTTTACCATTATAATAAATGTCATGAACATATTATTTTAATATATGCCATTAACTCGTTTCAATTTCTAAGTCTGAAAGCTGTTTCCTGTATCTTTTTTTTTAAGCTAGAAATAGAAAGCACTCCTTTTCAAAATCAGTTAATCATCCACTATTTAAAACAAGGCAAAACAAAATTCTTTTCTTCCCCATGTTTCCATTCCCAGCAACATAAAACACAATTACAGGGAGAAAATTTCAAAATAAATTCTCTCATAGCATAGTTTTTATGAGAAAGAGGAAATGATGGAATGTATGTATTTTTAACAAAAATGAAATCAAATGAAGAAGCTCATATCCTTAGTGCTGATATGTTTTTCCTACCCCTCTCCCCCAAATTCTATTCATTGGACTGGGAGAAAGGAGCCTTGGGTTATCATCTGGCAAAAAAAATCTATCTTTTTTTTTAAAATACATCTATCTTAAGAAACATTTTTGTGTACACCTCTAAGAGTCAAGATATCTTGTAAAGTCTCAAATATCGATAAACACAAGGCATATGCAGTGGGCACAGTTCTGGAGCTTTCCGGCTTTATGTCTTTCAAAATAGAACTTCAAAACCCACTTCACCAGGCTCAAATGGAAATGGATGCATAAAAATGAGACAGGAAAAATCCGTTTATGCATTGTCCAAGATCAGAGGGAGGTGCTACAGTTGATGACACAATTGTATGGTGAATGTTCCTTCATATAGAGATGGACAGAATTTTCTAATACTAATTTTCTAAGTTTTGGGTAAAATATGAATAGTCAAAAATATATTAATTTGAAATTCTAGACTGTAGAATAAGACCAAAATTTGACACAATAATGATATTATTTAAACAACAAATTTAAGTGTGACTGGCTTTCTGCTAAAATTAGTAACTAAAGTATTAAGACATTGTATAGGGAAAATAATACAGTAGAAGAACTGAAAATGAAAGTAAATAAAAAAATACTACATGAATAGGAAGAAAGAAATGAATAGAAGCTCTAAAGACTCATCAGATTTATCACTTCACATTATAATTGCATAAATACTTATGAGAAAAGAAATTAAAATTTAATCAATTCAGTTGGTAAAATATTTAGGGAAAAATCCATTGTTTCCTCTGTAACCTCACTTTATAATTGTCCAAGCCTTCATATAACTTTACCTATGAAGATATGGCTTGGAAATGTTATTAATGAGGCAGTAGTGATAATGAAATACTTGAGGAAAAAAACGGATTCATTATTCAATGCAGTATATTCAAGCAAGTTTCAAGCTGCGTAATTATGATAGTACCAGAAAGTGACAAAGATAGAAGAAACTTTTCTACAGGATAAAACTTAAATATAGTATTTTGAAAATGACAGTGAAAGATATTTTTTATTTGAAATTAGAACCAGCTCATCTGCCTCACTCGCTTTTGCACAAAGTTTCATCATAACATTTTCCCTCGTTGAATTTAAATGACTGTGATACTTTTTCCTACCTTGGCACATTTTTCAAGGAGATATTGTCGTACAGGTATTAATAATTCTTAAATATGTTGTAAAAGATTGGTTTTAATTGGACAAACATTTATAATATTGATTATTCATGGTTCAATTTCTTGGCAGGTATGTCTTTTGCAAACTAATGTTGACTATAAAAATGGAATTGTGATTTTGAATTATATTATGCCTGTTTAATGTAGCATGTACACTGTCTTGGCTCAGTGTGGGATGTTTTACAAAATTGTACGAAACTGACTTTTTCTCTCTCCAGCATAAGATGACATGCCGCATGTCTTATTCAACTGTTGAAGCATTCTTGAATTTTTTTCTTTATTGTTAAACTTGTAGCAATGAGTAGAAATTAATTATTTGTTTTAAAACAAAGAACTTTTGTACTGTATTCCCAATTTTGCTTAACATTGAGGTTTTGATTTGCAAGTATGAGTGAAAGATTGACTTTAAATTTCCAGAGATGATTAGCTGCCAGCTCTAATCAAATTGAGAAGTAATTAGCAAATCAAAACTTGATTAGCTCTTTGCTTGATTTACTGAAATTATAGTTTATGCAGCCTAAATAATGGGGGAGGGGAGTTGTCTGTACTCCACATACAGAACTATGCTGGGCAGAAGAAAAGCCCACTACTTTCAGGATTTTATACTCCTGACTATACTTTTTTGGTTTCTTTTTGATAGATAGTGAATGCTTCCATCAGTCTTTTATTTTTCATTGTTGTAAAAGAAGCATTCTATATTTTTATATAAAGTATGATATATATGTATAGTTTGACATTTTTTTAAGAATCACTGTTGATTGCTTAATAAGGTTTCTATAGTAATAATGTAGGTTTCCTGGGCTCCATCCTCAGTAACACAAATCCAGGAAAACAAAAATGTATTGTTGAAAAAGTAAGAGTAATTCAGTGGAGCTGCCATGTTTGAATATCACAGGCTGGCAGTCTTAACCACACAAATTCAATTTCTTACAGTTCTATAAACTGGAATTGAAGTATCAAGGTGCCAGCAGGGTTGATGCCTGCTGAGGGCTTGTTTAGTGACTTACAGATGTTGGTCTTGCCGTGTCCTTCCAGGGTTTTTTCCTAATATTTGCAGAAACAAAGAGACAGAAACAGACAGAGAATGAAACAGTCAGAGAAACAGAAAAAAACAGTAGCACGAGGGACAGAGACCTTTGGAGTCTTCCTCTTCTGATTATGAACTCAAACCTATTGAATTGGGATACCTCCTGTATGACTGCATTTAATCCTTATTAATTCCTTACAGATGCTATTTCCAAATACATTCACACTAGGATATAGATGCTTAGCATATGACAATTGAGGAATGAGAGCATAATTTAGTCCATAGCTACCATTAATGTATGTTTCTGTACTGACTCTTAAAAGACAAGTGAAAGGTATAGGAGAAATTATTATGCTGCTTCTTCGTAAACATTGCGGCACCTTAAAAATTTTCCAAGACCTTTATGTAAAAAATCAGAGCTGTAATCACTCTTCAGTTTACCCTTAAGGAATAGGATTTTAGTCAGATATCGAGTGTTTTCCCAAAGTTAAATATAAAAGCATTAGGAGAGCTAGATGCGGAATTATGACTTAGCTTACTTCTGTAACTCCAAGTACAGTCAAGTATCTATCTATCTGTATGCTATCTATCCCTATCTATCTATCTATCTATCTATCTATCTATCTATCTATCTACCTATCTATCTATTTATGTTTTTGGATCTAAGTTCGCACTATGTAGTTCAGGATAGCCTTAAAGTCACTATATAGCCCAACCGGGCTTCCAACTCATGGCAGTCCTCTTGCCTCAGCCTACTACTGATGGATTTAGAGACATGTGTCTTCACGTGGGCTCAGTCACATATCACTTAACAATGGATGATGATAAATACATTCTTAGGTGATTTCCTTATTGTGAAACTCACTGACACACTACCACACACACTACTGACACATTACTAGCTGATATGGTCTTAAGTGACCACCTTAATGAATGGGCCATCATTGACCAAAATGTTCCTATGTAGCATGGGACTGTATGCATTTATATAACTATTGCTTCATTTTTAAGAGAGGGTCTCTCTTTATATTTCAAGTGGCCATGAACTGACTATGTAGCCCAGACTGGAAGGAAACTTGTGGCAATCCTCTTGTCCCATTTTCCTGAATGCTGGGAATACAGGCATGTGTGACCACACCCAGACATTTGGGCAACTTTCAAATTCTAAAAATTGTCAAACTTGCATCTTGTCTATCACCTATGTGTTCAGTGATTCAATATTTTTTCTCAGAAGGTATAACCAAGAGGTTAAAATGTTGTTTATATGCCCAGAGAAACTCCTCTGGCTCCCCAGGAATCATAGTAGTTCCATTACAGAAGAATCCTTTGCATAAAATTTTTCTTGTAAGTTTTATATTTGTTTCTAGAATTCAGCCTTTTGAGGTAAATAATCATCTTATTTATTGAGAAGCTATACAGTATCCAGGTTTTTAATTATCAATTATAAGTATGTACCCTTTTCCTGCCAACTAGCAAGTATTCTATAAATTCTACTCAATCTTATTTTGCGTAGCTATATTAAAATTCTGATTTATGAAAAATGAAAAAACTGTAACTCGCTTTTTATGTTTAAAAATTTTACTTTTCCCACATATACTTTTTAAGATTCTGTCAAGAAATGAATTTAAAACACAAATCAGTTGTAGTAAAATGACAAGATTGTTGAAATAGTTGTAATAGCAACTGAAGTTTAAATTAATTAAAATTAATTTTGAGCAGTTGTCTTTATTAGAAATAAAGTGATAAAATTGTAGAAACACCTATCTAGCAAACAAATATTTTTAAAAGAAATAATATTTTAGACACATTAGTTTTTAAGCAAAGTGTATGTATAAATAGCAATCTTCCAGCTTTCTTTTTTGGTTTACTTTCTACTTAAAAATAAAAAATAAATATAGCTTCTCACACAAACATATTTATATTTAAAGAGATACTATAAGTAAACTATTAAAAAAAACCTCAAAAAACGTCAAGAAAGGAATAAAATTTTAGACATTGTGATACATTGCAGAGGGAAGATTTTTGTAGTAAGTCATGCTGATTGAACATTAAATCATAGCATAGAAGTCATGCCTATTAATTATACTTGAAAAGCAGGGCAAATATAAAGTTAAAGTATAAAACACTATTTTAATATCTATTATATTACCTGCAATTGTGTCTTATCGATTCGTCTAATCTACTTTGCCACAGTTTAAAACCTAGGAGCATATGCATCAAGTCTTTGGCATGTCTGCATGTACTCAGTCTATGGTAAAGCCTCACATGTTTGGATCTCTTGGAGAAGTACCAGCTGTATCTGCCAGTGTTATCTGTACTAATCACATACTGCATCTCTGCTGTATGGATTTTTCTAAAATAACTTGGATTTGTGATCTAGGGCATTTTAGCCATTCAGACTCTGTTGCCATCGTCTCTAATGTGAGGGTGGAATTCAACTACATCAAAGTTGGCAAATATGAGAAATACAGTTCCTCCTCCCCCCACAAACATTCATGGAAAAACAGATGTTAATTTGTCATGTGTTTTTTTCTTGCTCAAAATGTGGAGATTTGTCCAAAATTGCATCACATTGCTATTGTATAACATTTGCTTGTCATGGAAGAGATGAAGCCTTTCTGAAATCCTAATACTGAATATAAATACAGTCTTCCTTGGACCGTAAGATTGTTTATTATGTGATTTCTAATGACTGAAATGTGGCCTTCTACATACGAGATCCAGTTAATTGGTAGAATAAGTTCATCTGGCTAATAAAGTTAGATCTTAAAAATACTTAGATAAATTAAGACATAATCCTTAGTATATCTCCAGTTAGAACAATACACATTCATCTACCTTGGAAATTCCAAAATTTTTATGTAGAAGTGGGTGTTTTGGTGATTTTGAATATGTAAGATCACATTTCAAGCTGTGCAAATGTTTTCTTTCCATTTATTTTTCACAATTTCATTTAAGTATAAACTGCATTATATTCTCATACACTAGAAAATGCAAAAAAAAAGTTGGAATGCAGTTTTAGCTTAGAAATATATCAAGATTTCTAATTATACTAAAGTATTTCTGTAACTTTAATTATTTTTTAAAGTGAAAACTGTAAAACCAAATGTGTACCAATTCAGTTATTTTGTGTTAACTATGATACTTAGTTCTTTTGTTACATGCTAACAAAGGATTGATCACCCACTCGTTAATATTCTCATACCAATAGGGTGTTCCTGAGCTAATTCAATCCACTTTTATGATTTTCCTAGTATCCCATGCATGTTTCCTCCTTTTTTATCTTGTACTTTTATTAATTTCATTCCTTTCTGTTGTATACAATTGAAATGATTTACCTCTTGCTACCTGAGGAATTTTTCACAGCAAAACCCTGGTCTGAACTTGAATACAGATTTTTGCCCATGTTTCTATAGTGTAATTTAGGTAATTGACAGAGACAAAGCCAGTTCACAAAGTTAATTAAAATTTTCCATCTCTTCACTTTCAATTAGTTTCATTGATATGATACATTTTTTTCCAATTTAATATCTTAACCTTATCACAAAGAGGTACACAGGTTATGCTAGTTTGTCAAATAAATAGTGATTATTAAAATAATCTTTAAGTAGATGCTATTCTTATGTTTTAATTGTCCTCTTGTCTGAGTGCTTGAGTGCTATAATTAGTATTTACTTCATTTATGTTGGAATTTTAATATGTTCTTGAAGTTTTTCAGTTAATTTTCCTTTCTGAGTGCCATAAAGATTTTAACGCAATACAAAGAGCTGAGACTGTATCTCTCAATGGTATCTCAATGTTATAGCTAATATATTACTTTAGAGAATTTTAAAATAAACCTTGTTTCTACATCTCACTATTTAACAATCATTTATGGTTGTATGAGATGGGGCAGATAACTTTGCTGAATTCTATTCAAACTTAAAAGAAATTTTATAGAAAATGCTGTTCAACATTTATTTGAAAGTTGATGCTATATTTTATTGAGGAGTCCAATAATCACTGAAAAATTTCCTTCAACACTGATATTTTACATGGAGAGCTCAGTTTCATACAGATACACCCCCACACACACACACATGGAGGAATATATAGGCTATAAAAGTGTTAGTGTCTTTAATTTTGATGCATTTTTGAATTTTACTCCAAGAAAACCATGTAATGTTCATAGAAATGAATCATCATCTATCGAGAATTGTTTAGGTTGTTGTATTTTTACTCATAAATTGTGACTCATCTAAAACCTCCCTGTTTTTCCCCTTCCAATGTGGATTTTATGTGATGTAAACAGAAGAAAAAAAGTTTCTGTTTTGATGATTTATATTTATTCATATCCTGCTTGCTCTCTCCTGAGAAATAAAAATTTAACAAACTGGGTGGAGAAATTAGTTTTTGTAGTGTATCATATTTCTCCATGGAAACTAAGATCATTTTAAATAAGTTCAAATTTAAAGCAATGACAAAAACAATTTCAATAGTAAGAACATTACAAAAGTTTTTATTTGAAGTTAGAATACTTAATCAACTCTTCAGAGAGTCTGTTTTTTCTTATGACGACTATCTCAAAAATAATCTCTATTTTGTGACAAAACCACTTCTGTTTCTTGAGGGTCTTTTTGTCGCTTATTTCTTTTTATAGTAAATAATTATATGTACATAATGGCAAGTAGAATGTTTTTGTAGAGTACTTGCACTGCTTGTTTCAAATTAACTATTTTATAGAACAGAAACACAAACAATAGCCATAGAATATGATAACAAATATACATGATTTCTGATCTTAAAATCTCTTTTCTAGGGAACTTGAACTTCATGTTTTGAAATTCGTGACAAAAAATTATTCTAGGAAAAGCAACATTAAGTTTTTTGTGTTCTCTATACTATACAGCTCTGAATATCACTGATTTAGGGTGCCTTTATTTTAGTTGCCTTAAAAGTTAGAGTCTCCGAATAGGCTGGATATGGAACTCAAAGAAAGGTTTAACAAACAACTTCACACAACACTTACATCACCAGGGATATGATTTTAAATCTCCATGTCAGACTCCGTAGTAACTCAGCTGGGAGCATACTCAGCCTTCATTTTCCGGTTCAATTTTCAGCAGTAAGTTGACTGAGTCCAGTTACGAATTAGCTATCCTTCAGTGAAGTAATGGTCAACTACAGTCAAAAGGGATTACAACAGCATACTGTGTGACATACTGTATGACCAGTCCTGTGGGAGACGGTGAAAGCTAAGAGAGGATGCTAATGACGTCTGAGAAACAATCAATAACAGACAATTAGTCATCACCCTAGGGAACCTATTTTGAGAACCGCTTTTGAAGGTGTGCTTATTAGCCTGCTTTAATCCCCTTTCCTGTCCACACGTTAGAACACTAATATTCTGAGAATTTTTCACCTATCCTACACTGGAGTTTATGAATCATCAAGTATAAGTTTTATGTTTCTGTTGTTTCAAACAGGCATTATTTTTAATGCTTTTTCTGTGATTATTTTTCAGTTCATTTCCTTATTATATAAGCACGGTTTCATCTTTCAAAAAATATAATAGTAAATAAACATCCCCTAGTTAATCTATTTATCAGTCATCATTTTAGCTTATATGAACCTTAGAATATTTAAGAAAATATTTACTGAAGAACTTTAGATTACTTAAGAGAAATATACCCAGAGTATTACAATTGTTTTAGGTGCAAATGTTCTTTCTCATCCTACTTGTATCCAAACTACACATTTTAACTAAATCAATGACTCTAAATTAAAATTCTCATCAGTTCAGGGCTCAGCTAAAAATTTTTCAATGAATCCCCTTTGCCTCATAAATTAAGTCCAAACCAAATAGCTTAGAATTAAAGATGTGCCATGCAGTCTGGCTTCCCAACTCTCTCTTTTTATATTCAAAACACATTTGTGCCCACTTCTGAATATGTCCAGATTTTAGTACTACCAAGTCATTATTCATGCAGCCAAATTTTCTTGAATTATTCTTACCTTGAAATTCTATTGTTTCTGCTTGATTTAGATTAAAGAATTATTCTCTCTGAAGACTTTCCAAAAACTCTTGAGTTACATTCTCTCTCCTTCTTTAAATCATTTGTATAAATGTCAGTTTCTTCTCATTGAAATATTCAAGGTGACACAAACATAAACAACCAAAATTGAAGTAGAATTTAAACCTGGTTCAGAATAATTATTTCTAATTAATTCTTCCATATTGATTTTATTTTCAGTAGAAAATATAATAGTAGCATTTATGTTATAGAAACATTGCAGAGATTAAATAAAGCAATATATTAACTGGCTACAACATATTCCTCTTACATGGAAAATTTTCTCAGCAAGTGTTAAGTCTTATAATAGTTGGGAGTGTTCAAGTTTTAGAATAGAAATGTCACCAGGCATGGTGGTGCAAGCCTTTAATATTGCACTCAGGAGACTGAGGCAGGAGGATCATTGTGAGTTCAAGACCAGCCTGGGCTACAAAGTGAGTTCAAGGCCAGCCTGAACTGCATAGTGAGACCCTGTCTCAAAAAATAGGGCTGAGGATTTAGCTCAGTGTCCTAAGAGCCTGCCTGCCAGGCATGAAGTCATGAGTTTAATCCACAGTACAAAAAAAAAAAAAAAAAAAAAAAGGAATGTCACTCAAATTACTTTGTGTCAAAAGAGAATTTAATATTTTTATAGTTTGCAGAAATGGATTCTAGTCTCAAATGATATTATGAGATTTGTTTGTATCTTGATGTCTGTAATTGGCTTTATACTATATGAAGATTTTCATTCATAGGTATGGTGAAAAGTATTTACCTTATTATTAATAAATATCTGTAGCAAGATATAATTATGCTGTATTTTGTGATTTACCATTTATGTGCTTTAGTTCTAATTACTTTAGATGTGTCTTTGTTTGAAAATAGTATAATTTCAGATATAACCAGTTAAGATGAGATCATACTAGAGTAAGGGTGGGGCCCTAATCCAGTATGATTGATATCTTCTAACAAAAGGAAAATCAAGCACAAAGACAAACACATACCCATCATGTGAAAAGGAAAGCAGAGATGAGTAAGTCAAGATCACGAGTTCCTAGCAAACTAATGGAAAATCCTCATAGGTAGGATTATCTGTTACCTAACCATCTATTAAAATTTTAATCTACAGATATAAAGAACATGTAACATTTATAGATATAAAGAATATGTCTGTGTGTCCTATATTAACATGTTACTCAATTCCTGAATGATCACTGGAAACAAAACTAAGAA
This sequence comes from Dasyprocta punctata, assembly GCA_004363535.1. Classification (NCBI taxonomy): domain Eukaryota; kingdom Metazoa; phylum Chordata; class Mammalia; order Rodentia; family Dasyproctidae; genus Dasyprocta; species Dasyprocta punctata. Next base: position 3,468 of record RJWM01024629.1, on the reverse strand, counting down.
AAAAAAACATGTTGTAAATTTCTAATGAACCCTGCTAAAATCACTCACCTAGGTTGGTTCAATCAGTATGGATTAGTCTTGCGATTCCTTTGCCTGGATTTTACACTTCTCTCAAAGGAATGTAATTAAAAATCTTATCATACTATATTTAGTTAAAATGGTGGTTTTTTCAAGAAGATATTCTGGCTTAAAAGAACATGTCTACTGTAATCCTTTTCCTTTTCTTTATAATACTATTATTTATATCTAGTACACTCAGAAGCAACTATAAGTTTGATTTGAAATGTAGTTTACCTAGATTTCTGCTAACATTTTATATAAACTTGAGGATGTGGACTACGTGTTGATCATCTTTGTATTCCTGCATCCAAACCTTTTGCAAATGAGACATTCTCAGTCAAGGTGCCAAGATGAAGTTAATTCAACTGAGAATGAAAAAGGAAACTAAAAACAATGCAGCAACACACACAGAAACCTGCAAAACAGCGAAGTGGAGATACTGTTTCAGGAAAGCATGCTATGAAACATTTTCATTTTCTCTACTAGTTTATAATTCCAAATAATGTGCTAAATAAAAACTTCTATGGCATTTATACATTAATAAATTCGGTACATGGATTGGAAATAAAATTTGTGACAGCTCTCAGAAGACTGGCAGTTCAGAGTGTAAGATGCATATATATCACCCAGGATCTTCTAAAATACAGATTTTTAGTTCAATATTTTTGGGTTAAGGGCTAAAACAGTATTTCTAAAAATCTCAAAATGGCACCATTGAGGAGCATATGTTGACCATACTTGGAGTAGCAATGCATTGAACGAGAGACAAAGCACAGAGCAACTGTAGCTATGCAAGTATTTTTTTTTTAACCAACACAGAATTTCAGCTTTTAGGATAAATTTACATGCTCTTTTCTGGGCTTGAATATGCCCACGTATCCTGTTCCTATTGTTTTAAAGGCAATTGTTTTAAGAATTTAAGTTATCTTGCCACCAGTGAATGTTGAGGGGTGTGTGTGTGTGTGTGTGTGTGTGTGTGTGTGTGTGCTGCTGCTGGGCTGAAGCCACAGCTACAGACATGCTAAGCAAACACTCTACCCCTGAGCTACAACCCCCAGCTCCAGTGTTTCAGGCTTAGATATCAATTCATAGATTCCTTCCATTCATACTAAATGATCACAGTGACTTCTGTGAATATTTTCAGTACAGGCCCTGGCTGAGATGTACCCCCTCTTACGCTGGAAAAAAGAACAAAAAGAAAGAGAGATTCCTGTATTCTTGGTCAAAATATTTGAATAGGTTTAGTACTTACTCTGATCATTTCTAGCAGTTTCTATCTTTCCTAAAATGGATATAATATATAGTATTCTGGGGTGGTGGGGAGTAGGCAGTGGGGGAGTGGGGTGATGGTTTGTTGGATCCTAATTATCAGAGAACAGCAGACAGTCTGCAACCTTTTAGACTTTCTCTTTAAGAACTTGCCATGTCCAGATCAAAGGAATTTATTAGGCTTTTAGCTCCCCTGTTTTTTTATAGCTCAAAATGAACAAATTTTCAAGTACAAAAGAAATGCTTTAAAAGAGTTCTTTTAGTCTTTATTTGAAATCTCCTGCTCTCCTTCAGTTCACAGATATGTCGTACACTGAATGGAGAAATCAGACTACTACACTTTGATCATTTCACTATCTTGTTTGATTAGTGTTTTCAAACTATGGAGTTTATCAGCAGGGGGCAGGTTGATCCCTGTGGCTTATAATGGGCAAAGTATGGGGGAAAAATAGGTTTTTAGAAATCATTTAAGATCAATCAGTTTTCTCCTTCTTCAAGGTTTAAAAATAACATCACGGACAGATAGAGTTTGACACAGAATAAGATCAGATATTTCCGAAGGGAAAACTGAGCTGCGTGTATGGTACACGTTTTCCCTTCCTATTTCTCTCTTCAGAATGGTGAGTCTAGTTCTTAGATTATTATAAACTATAATCAAACTCCTTTTAAAAGGTGGGGGGAGAGCAAGCAAGAGGTCCAACTGTTCAATTTTAACTTTAATTTACTGTGCAAACATCACTTTCAGAATGAAGGTTAGAGTTGTTAAATGAGATTTTAAGAATTCGGCTCTTTGGGGGAAGGTATTGAATTGTATTGCAAGTGACAATTTTAACCATTACTATGAACTGGAGTTATTCATCCTCCCCTTGGGGTGATCAATTTGCAGTTGTACAGCTTTAATCCAGGCAAAAAAAGCATTGCTTCTGATTTAATAAATTAATGCCGACACATGGGCTTTCTTTTCTGGGTATTTTGGAGGTGTCCTGGGTGGCAGTGCTATGTGAGTTGTCAGCCTGTGACCTTCCAGAAAGACTGGAAACGTGAGCTCAAGGATTGGTTTGATTTGCAGATCTGGGAAATGCTGTCTGCGTATGGATATTTTTAATTTTGAGGTAAATGAGATCATGTGGGACCTTCCAGCTTAAATAAATTAACTAGTTTTTAATTTGGAATGCAACTACAGGCACAGAAGACCATGAGAAAAAGACCCTAGTTAAGATAGATTCTGTATAAACACATTTGTTGTCAGCGTATCCTGTTTCCTGATTTTTTGTTTTGAGGAAGCCATTGGATGGATAGGACACAGGGTTGGCAGCCTTATAGAATTGTTTATAGTAGAAAATGTGTATGCTGTCTTTACAATTCTAGTTTACTATTCCAAGTTTTTTTTTTTTTAATTTCCTTTTTCCCATAGTATTATTCATTTCAGGCAAGAGTAAGGAAAGATTTCTAAGTGGACTATTTCATACTAAAATGTAAATGACTATAAACTCAAATAACCAAATTAACAGAAATTTATGAAGAAAGTCTCAGGCAAATTTACAAGTCTGTAATGATTGTAGAGGGTATTTTTGGACTTACCTATAATCCAAAAATCATTATAAAAATTTTTACCTCAATAACAATTATTTAAAGAAATAGTACTTTTAACTACATATACTAACTTATTATCTATACCTAAGTAAAAATGCCACTATATGTCACTGTTTGTCTTCTTTTGCTGCACATAAAGTATTCAGGTATTTATTTTTGCTTTGTTTATTTATTCATATCTACCTTTATTTTCAAAAGATTTGAGCTCTTTGAAGAACTTTAAGATATTTGAGTTCTTTGAAGTTCTTTGAAGAAATTCAAAAGTTTACTAAATTAAATGTGTATCAAATTCATCAGCTGCATACTTAGAATGTGTGTCAAATTTGACTTCAGAATGAAATTGTTAACTGCATCATATATTAAACCTTATATGTGTTTATTAGTCAGTAATAAACAGTTAATTTTAATTATTAAAATGTGAAAATGTCAAAGATGTTTTTGGTACTAGGCATATCGAGAATATGATGAAGCCAGCAGTGCAGTAAAAATAAAACATGATTCCAAGAGATTTCTGAAATTTCTGCTGCTTCTCTCCCAGCAGGGAGA
>RJWM01024628.1:0-30518 GCA_004363535.1 Dasyprocta punctata | reverse complement strand
GTTGACTTTGTGTGGTGCAGACTGCCATCTGCAGGGGTTGAGGCCACAGCGGACAAGTGGGGGCTGTAGGGGGGCCCAGGGGCTGGCCCATGGGAGACTTTCTCCTCCTAAGCACATTTCAGGGAGCTTGACACCTGTGGTATTCCGCACTTGCCTCATTTCAAGGGGGTACACACCAGGAGGCCAGGTGGCTAGGATAAACCAGGAGCTCTGGTCTGGTGGGGTGGTGGGCAGTGGTCTTCCATGTCTCTACACTGGGTGCCTGTTGGAACCTGTTTAAAATAATCTCTGCTCCCAAAGCAAAGTGTAACAAAACCCAACTTATCTACTGAACCCCACAACCACACTGGGTCTGGGGGTCCAACCTTGTAGAAAGACAAATATTCTCCCTCTCTTTACTGTCCTTTACAATCTGGGAGCTCCCTAAATTAGAACTGCCTGGGTCGGGAAGGGGTACAAAACTATGGAATCTGGGGAAAAGCAAATCAAGTTTAGTGACATTGTTGGAAAAAATGATAGAATTGGAAGTTAGGACTTTGAAGTTTAGTTCTGCCTCTTCACTAGACTGGAAAAGGAGGCAATTTCTTTTTTTTTTTTTTTCCCCAGACAAAGTCTCACTGTGTAGTCCAGGCTGGCCTTGAACTCACTATGTACTGCAGCCTGGCCTCCAACTCCCAGTGATCCTCCTGCCTCAGCCTCTCCAGTGCTGGAATTACAGGCTTGCACCACCACACCTGCTGGCAATTCTTTTTTTTTTTTTTTTTTTTGGCGGTACCGGGGATTGAACTCACAACCTCGCGCCTGCCAGGGCAGGTGCTTAAGCCATTGAGCCAAACTCCCGGCCCTGGTTTTTTGAGGCAGGGTTGCACTATGTAGCTCAGGCTGGCCTTGCACTGGCGTTGTAGCCCAAGCGGGCCTCGAACTCACAACGCTCCACCTACCTCAGCCTCCCGAGTGCTGGTGCTGGCAATTCTTTAGACAGTAAAACCATCAAGGAAAATCTTCAAGGACTGATTGGACTCTGAGAACTAAAGGTGAGATACGCAGGAAAAGGAGGCAACTCCTTAAAATGTAAAATCATCAATGATTTTGGAAGAAACAGGAGTATGGTGTGAACACAGGGAAACAAAAGAAAGCAAGAAAGTATGCCACCATGAATTGAATGCTTAGTCTCACAGATGAGAGACTCAAAGAAAAGCATAGAGGAAAACCTAAAAAGGAAGAAAAGAAAGATCCCAGTGCTCTGAAGGAAAGGAAGTCTCTCTCAACATCCTTCCTGCTCATTCTTCCAATACATTACACAGCTGGGCCCACCTTTATTCATATCCTGGTAGATACCAACCTTATCAACTTTTGCATCAAAGCCAAACTGGACTTAGTACAATCCATGATAGACTGCTTGTATACCAAGTGTATGCCTTGTATAACTAATTGTGTAATGGCTGAAATTGAGCAACTGGAACAGAACTATCAAGTAGCTCTAAGGATCGCCAAGGATGCACTATTTGAAAGATTACCTTGCACACATACAGGGACCTATGCAGATGACTGCTTAGTGCAGAGTAACTCAGCACAAGTGTTACATTGTGGCCACGGTTGACCCACCTTAAACTGGGAATCCAGAAGATCCTATTGTGCATTTCTAACCACAGATACAAGATCCAGTGGGTGCCAGATGATTATGGAGCCCCTCAGTTCCAATTCTTACAAGACAAAGTTCCTCTGCTTTCTTCCAACCAACTTTCTGATTTTAGTTCATTGAATATGCTATAGCATGAGTTATCATTTTTCAGGATTACAGAAACTTTGCCCAACTTATATAGCTATTATCAGCCAAGTATGGTTAAATACACTTTTTTTGGGGGGCGGGGGAGACAGGGTTTCACTATGTAGTTCAGGCTGGCCTCAAACTCAGGACAATCCTGCCTTGGCCTCCTGAGTGCTGGGATCACAGGTGTGCACCACCAGGTGCAGCCTCTATACATACATTCATTTTTTGAAGATGGTAATTTGTCTACTTAAAAATTTTTTTTTTTTAATAAATCAGGTACTCCAATGGTTGTTCACATTTTTTTTTTTTTTTGTACCAGGCATCAAACTCATGACCTTGTGCTTACCAGGTAAGCACTTGAACCACTGAGCTAAATCCTCAGCCCTTTTCACATAATTTTTTTACTCAACAAATATTTACATTTATGCTAGGTACTTATTTTTTTATTTATTTTTTTTTTTGTGGCACCAGGGATCAAACTCACAACCTCACGCCTACCAGGCAGGCGCTTAAGCCACTGAGCCAAACCCCCAGCCCCAGTTTTTTGAGGTAGGGTTGCACTATGTAGCTAAGGCCGGCTTTGCGCTCGCATTGTAGCCCAAGCAGGCCTCAAACTTACAGGGCTCCGCCTACCTCAGCCTCCTGAGTGCTGGGATTAAAGGCGTGTGCCACCATGCCCGGCTTATGCTAGGTACTTAATAAGTAAGGTATGCTCCTGTCCTCAAGATACTTATATAGAAGAGAAAAACATACAAATGAGAAAAAAAAAACTCAGGCATGGTGGTGCCCACTTGTAATGCCAGCATTTGGAAGGATCACTGCAAGATCTGGGCCAGCCTGGGCTCGAGGTGAGTTTGGGGCCAGCGGGAATTACATAGTGAGACCTTGTCTAAAATAAACAGATGTGGCCTTCCCTTTACAGGGTCAACCCAGAAGGAATTGTGAACCATTTTCATTCTTAGCCCATTGGCTAAGAGTTCTAGGTACAAGAAAAGTTGTGGAAGTCTCTAGTTGGAGGACACAGCTAGAAACATGGATGTTCTATCACTGTAGAAAAGGGAGGTACAAGTACCCCAGGGTGTTTGCATGGAGATATAAAGTCACATGGCCTGACTATACTTGACCTGGTCAGATGACTGCCAGGACATTTTTATGACTAAAACATAGAACTCACGGGGAGACAGGGCCTGATATGTCACTTCAAAGGATTTGGACTTGATCCTGAGAATTCTAAAATAATAAGCTGAATCTAAATACTATAAAAAGATTGCTAAGTTTGAATGTAATAAAATTATAGATTTCTGTGCAAGTTACTGTACTCCTTGATATGACAAGCATATGTATTCAAGGGTGTGGGGAAAACGGGTATTCATTTTTTCGTAAGTTTTTTTATCAATACATACTTGCCATATATATTGATCAGATTTATCATAGGGAATTTGTTCCTGTACATTATGTATCTTCTTTTTCTGTTTTTTGAGACAGGGTATTGATATGTAGTCCAGGCTGGCCTTGAACTCATGGCGATCCTCCTGCCTCAGCAATTTTCTTTTCCCAGTCCCCTCTCCTCCCTTGGACCCTGCTCCCCCTCCCCAGTTATACAAGCTTCACTTCCATTTTTTCCCTTCCATTCTCTGTGGGTATTCATGTTGAGGAATACAAACTCGCAAAACCACTTTAGACTGCTGTTTGACAGGACCCACTAAAATATAAATCACTGCTATCCCTTTGGGGGGGAGGGGCGAGAAACAAAAAAAGTAAAATCTTCAAAGACTGATTAGACTCTTGAGAATAAAAGGTGAGGTATGCAGGGCAGCGGGAGGGCAGCCTAAAGCTGTCTGTGAGAAAGGGACACAGATAAGAGGTTGAGAACTAGGTCTGGAAAAGCAGCAAAACGCAGCACAACAGAAGCAGGAAAAGTGTGGGAGACAGAAAATTCGACCATCAGCGAAATCTAAGCTCCAAGAATTGCATTTGGTCAGCGAGAGGAAGGACGTAGTGGGGGGAAGGGAGGGAAGGAAAGCAAAGAAAGAATAAAGGGGGAGGGGGTGGACAAAAACGGTCAGGTAGGAAGCTCCAGAAATGCTAGGGATCCAGAACTATTGTTTGCGGCAGAAAGATGGTTGCCAAGTGCCCTGTCCTGGAAGGGGTACAAAGTCCTTTGCCCTGGAATCCAGAGGGGTCACAATCAATAAAATGAAAGGTTTCCCAGGTCCTGGGCAACTTGAGTCTGTGTGAGGTGGACAGTGGGAATTACTGATTCCAGTGACTATATGGGAGCTGAGCTCTTGTGTAGGGGTGGGAAGGCACAGACACTTCTTTTTTTTTTGCGGCACCAGGGATCGAACTCATAGTCTCACACCTGCCAGGGCAGGTGCTTAAGCCACTGAGCCAAACTCCCGGTCCTGGTTTTTTGAGGCAGGGTTGCACTATGTAGCTCAGGCCAGCCTTGCGCTCATGTTGTAGCCCAAGCGGGCCTCAAACTCACAACGCTCTACCTACCTCAGCCTCCCGAGTGCTGGGATTAAAGGCGTGCGCTACCACGCCCGGCTCACAGACCCTTCTTTAACCAACCCCTGGAATCCATTCCAAACCACTGCAGATCTCAGAACCCAGCACCCAAGTTTGGTTCTTCCCACGCCAGCCTGGGTCTGCTGAACCTTAGGGAGACTTGACACCAGCTACTTGCTGAGAAAGAGATCTCAGCTACAAAGTCTTTTTGATCTAAGCTTGTATTTTATTTATTTATTTTTCCAAGTATTTATGAAATACCAACAGCACATGGCTGAGCTGTGTGCTTAGGCCATGAAAGACATGCATGCTGGCTAAAGCCAGGAAAACTGCGGCCCACTTTTCATGTTCACAGAGCAGCTAATGTGTAAGTTGGGCCAGTCCTGTGGCCCACAAAGGAGGGGCTAAAAACCCCAGAGTAACCTTCAGTCCAACTGGTGGAGCCAGGGTAACTTTCAGTTCAACAGCTCTGAGCCACTCTCTCAGAGACTTTACAGCCTGTTCTTCCTGGTATGCCAGCTCTTTTGCTCCAAAGATATATGGGGGTGGGGGGTAGTGGGACAGGACATAAAGGCTCTCTTCTGACTGAGATGAGACATCCAGGTGATGGAAAAGAAAGCCAGAGAGGCTGGGGAAGGGCACAGGAGTTGCTTTCTATTGACTTGGGAGTGGGCTCTGCAGCGAGGTCCCTTTGGGCTTAAGGGCGTTTTTCTGTTTCTGTTCTTTCTCTTGCAACTTCTCCTGCTGCCTGAGCTGCCAAGCCTGTAACCCAGCATCCATTTCCTGTGACAGCAGTACAACTCGTCTCTGAAACAGACAGGAAAACCATGGATAATATCTGAAGTGTGAACACTACACCACACATCCTTTCATTCACAAAGTCAGAAGTTTCAGCTAGAAATTAACATTGCTGACTTGGGAACCAGTGCCACCAAGTCCTGTGCTGGGAAGCAGAGGGAAGAAAATTCGAGGCAGAACGCCCACTACTGGGTTCTGTCCTGGGAGTGCACTGCTTGCTTCTTCCCTTCTCACACTGTTAAATCATTTAGTTGTTAAACCTTGGTATGCAGCATACGTGTCAGCTTAGGTGTAACATCGCTCAAAGACAATTTTTTTTTTTTTAAATTTTTTAAGACAGACTCTTGCAGTATAGTCCAGACTGGCCTTGAACTCATGGTCATTCTCCTGTCTCAGCTTCCTCAGTGCTGAAATTACCAGTGTGCTACCATACTCCTGATTTTTTTTTTTTTGCAGCACCGGGGATTGAACTCACAACCTCCCGCCTGCCAGGACAGGCGCTTAAGGCACTGAGCCAAACTCCCAGCCCTGGTTTTTTTTTTTTTTGAGGCAGGGTCGCACTATGTAGCTCAGGCCGGCCTTGCGCTCGCGTTGTAGCCCAAGCCGGCCTCGAACTCACAACGCTCCGCCTACCTCAGCCTCCCGAGTGCTGGGATTAAAGGCGTGCGCCACCACGCCCGGCTCACTCCTGATTTTTTTTAAGACAGGGTCTTACTATGTAGTTTGGGCTGACTTTGAACTCACTAACTTGTAGCAATTCTCCTGCCTCAGCCTTTCGAGTACTGGGATTATAAGCCTGTACCACTACACGTAAAACAAATTTTTATCTAAAAGTATCCCTCCAATTTTACACACGCAGCCTCGCTGGAGCTCTAGCCACTCACTGCAAACTTCTCCCTTTGGGCTTTTCTTCGAAGCTGGCCTTTCATTGGGGGAGCAGGACGGCCATCTACAGACAGAAGTGAGAGAAAAGGCAAGTGTTAGAGATGATCAGCAATACCTTCTCCAAACACTGACAGGAATGAGAATACTCTCTAGCTCCTCTCCTCCATTTCATACCCACTGTAGCTTAACTCCTCTAAAATAAGTCCCCTATCTTCAAGGGTGGGTATGACAGACCCTCCATAAGCAAGTTCCTATGCATCCCTACTCTATTTACTTAATGCTTGTTAGCCTGGAATTCAAAGTAATCTGCAGAGCTGAGCCCTTTATGTGCTGGGTGTGGGGTACAGACCCAGAATCCCAGTACTGAGGCTGAAGCAGAAGGACTGAGAGTTTGAGACCAGATTGGGCTACATAGTGAGCTCAAAGCTGGGGGTGGTGGCACATGCCTGTAATCCCAGCACTTGGGCGGCTGAGGCAGGAGAATCACCATGAGTTAGAAGCCAGCTTAAACTACATAGTGAGCTCAAAACCAGCCTGAACTACATAGTGACACTCTGTCTCAAAGAACCAAAAAAGAATCAGGTACAAAGGTAGTACTTGGGAGGCTGAGCATGAGGACTGTGAGTGCCAGGCCAGTCTGATTACACAGTGAGACCCTGTGTCAAAAAAAAAAAAAGAATAAGGTATAGGGGGTCAGGAGTGTACTTTAGTGGTAGTGTCTTCTTAGCACACAAGCAACCCTAGATTCATCATTTTTTAAAAAATCAGGTATATAAAATTCCAATCTTGCCAGGCGTGGTGGCACACATCTTTAATCCCAGCACTTGGGAGGCTGAGGCAGAAAGATCATTGTGAGTTTGAGACCAGCCTGGGCTACAAAGGGAGTTCAAGGCCAGCCTGAACTGCATAGTGAGACCCTGTCTTAAAAAATAGGGTCGGGGATTTAGCTCAGGGGCCTAAGTGCCTGCCTGGCAGGTGCGAGGTTGAGTTTAATCCCCGGTACCAAAAAAAAAAAAAAAAAAAATTCCAATGTTTGTAATATTCCTCCACACACTACTACAAAGAGATCCTAGGCTTCCTACCCTAACCCTAAATTTTTTTCACTATCTTCAGTCACCAAGTATCTGAATAAGCAGGACCAGGTTCCTTGAGCAACAGGGTATTACTACTTGCCTCACTGTGTTGTGAAGGAGGTCCCTCATAATCCAGTTCTAGCTCTGGCTTTGCTTCTGCTACTACCTAGTTGTATCATCACAACCATTTCACTTCAGCATGCCTCAATTTTCCTACTTATAAATGGAATCTAGCGTGGGGAGCACATCTCAGCGGTTCCCCTGCCTCCTTTAGAATATATCTATATTCTCTCTCTGCCCTTCCTTCTCTTTGGAGAGGGTCTCCCTGTACCACCCAGCCTGGTCTGTCTCAGGCTCCTAAGTGCTGGATTACAGACAAGCGCCACTATGCCCAGTTTCTATCTTCTTAAGGGAAAAGACTTTTCTTTTTCTCTTTTGGTCGTTTTGAGACAGGATCTCAAACTGTAATTCAAGGCTGGCTTTGAACCACTGGGGATCTTCCTGCCTCAGCCCCTCAAGTGCTGAGATGACCTACGTGTACCACCAGGCGGGTCGAAAAACTTTTGAAAGAGGCTTCCATCCTCAATCTTTATCCTCTTGCATGTGGTTTAAATTTGGTATGAATCCGCAAAAGTACTCAGAACACAGAACGGTTGTTCTTCCTGAGTGTCACGTCCCCTTTGAGCAAAGTTAAGTCTGACCTCCTCCCTGCAGTCCCAGGACGGCCCCCATCAGAATTATCTTGTGCCCATCCCCCAAACCAAGACGATCCTTTCTATCTCTAGTTTCCGTAGTCGTAGTTTACTTGACAAAAATAAGCAAGAGAGCCTCTTTCCCCAAACTCCCTCTCCCAAAAACTGAGCCAGACACGGCCCACGCCGCCCCACGCCCCCGCGGCCGGCCGCCTGGAGAGAAGACGCGCGGGGACAGCGGGTCGGAGCTCACCCGCGTACGACCAGTCTGGGAGCTCGGTGAGCGGCCCGTAGCCGGAAGGGCTGGCGGCCAGGCCCTGCCTGCGGGGAGAGAAACAATCCGATGAGGCCGTGCTCCGCCTGCGGGACCCCGCGCCCCGCAACCCCCGCCCAGCACTCACTGGAGGCGCCACTGGCCGCCCGCCCGAGCCGACACGCTGCCGTGCAGCCTCCGGACACCTACTGGGAAAACAGGATAGAGTCACAGCACTGGCCACACAGCCAGCATTGGGGTCGCAGGCCAGCCCCTCTCGGGCTCCCGAGTCCACAGCCCTGACCCACTCACCCAAAAGCAAAGTTCCTAAAACCGCCATACTGAGGCGGAGGAGCCGGAAGTGGGCGTGGCCTCGACGGCCATGTGCGGTGCTGCTGAGGGGGGCTGGAAGCCGCCATCTTGAATCGATTTTCAATCATGGGCTCCGCCATCTTGGGTCGGCGTACGGAAATAAGGAGCCAATACAGCAAAACAGCTCTGGTTTTAGACCAGAACTAATTGCTGTCCAGTGTTTGCAACCTCGGTGGTGGTTGTTTCCTCAGCGGAAGTCGTGATAGCCTGAGAGAATTGTTCTGAAATGTTCCCAATGGACTCTGCCCAGCGGTCTCTTGTCTTGAGGTTTATACTAACTTGGTTTTTTGTGGGTTTTTTTGGAGACAGAGTCTTTCTATGCAGGGCGGACTGGCCTTGAACACAGTAAGTAGCCCAAGCTGGCCTGGAACTCGCAGCGATCCTCCTGGCTCAGCCTCCTGAGTGCTGCGATTGCAGGCTTGAGCCTCCACCTCCCGCTACAGTAACATTATCTCAGGCGCAATACCCACATTACCCCATTATATAGTCTTCCGCATCACTAACATACTTTTCTCAGGCTAAGTGATCAAATCTAGACCGAATCTGATAATTTTGTCTTCAGATCTCACTCATTTATCCAACAAAATTGAAGTTCTATTACAAAGTGGAGCAATAGGTGCAGGAGATTATGTGGAGAGCACAACCAGGTGTCATCACCATCATAGAGCTCTTCCAAGCTCTCTATAAAAGGCAGTAACGTAATGACATGTGATTGCAGTATAGTATGTGTGGTTTGTGAGCATGTATAACTGGGAATATGAACCTGTTGTGCTGGTAAATGCAGGTAATCCCAGCTACTCCAGGAGGCTGAAGCAGGAGGATCTCAAATTGGAGATCTACTTGGGCAACTTAACAGGACCCTGTCTCATAATAAAAAAGGGCTGGGGATGCAGCTCAGGATCTGAGTGCTCGTGCAAGGTCTGGGTTCAATACTCTAGTACTAAAAAAATAAGTTTTTCTGTGCCTAGACTTGGGTCCCATCTCAAAGCAATCTCATTATTTATATGCAAGCGTTAAAAAATCCAAAATTGGAGAATACTCCCCCTCCCCCGCCCCCCCAGTACTGGAGATTGGAACCCAGGGCCTTTTCACTGAGCTGTATTTCAGCCCTTTTTATTTTTTATTTTGAGGGGCTTGCTAATCACAATAGTTGTCAACACTGCTGGGCTGGAACTTGGAATCTGCCTCAGCCTCCCAGAGATTACAGATGTGTGCCAACTTGCCTGGTGTTGGAAGACACTTTTGATACCAAGCATTTCAAATGAAAGATAATCTGTCTAGTAAATGGCAATGCCAGATCTGTGCTTCTCCCTCCTGTTTATCACAAGCTATTCAAATGAGAAGTCATTTGCCCTTAATGTATTAATTTCTAAAAATGTCTAACATTGGTGAAAACAAAAATTTTAAGGGTCATAAACTGTAAGTAAAACTGCTTTATGAAGCGCCAACAAAAGTGCCTGTTACTGTGAACCAGGGCAGACACTTAAACAGTTGCTGACTGGGGGAACCTGAGGGAGTGGTATAATCGCCTCTTTGGAAGTTTATCATTTCCTTCTGCAGGACTGAAGTTTTTCCACAGGAGGTGGCTTTGAGTTGTGCTTTGAAAGAGGGGAAGGGTGGATCCTGGTTTAAGAAATAAAAGCAGCGATTTCAATAACAGTGAGAATGGTATAAGCTAGGGCTGAACAGGAAAAGGGGATGGGAACAAAAGAAACTTGACTGGCAGCCAAGCAGGGGAAATAAGACAGGGTACCACTACTGTCTTACAGTCCTGTGCTTATCATTTTCTTTTATAATGCTGCAGATTGAACCCAAGGCTTCGTGAACGCTAGGCAAGCCCTCTACTACTAAAGTACATCTCCAACCTCACACACTTCATTTTTACTTACCAAAACATTTTTACATAAGTGATTTCATAATTCACCTGTAAAGTAGATAAGACAGGCTAGGCAGCTATCATTGAGGCCAGGGGTTCCAACCCAGCACCATGGCGAGTGGGCCAGGGGAGGCTGTGGATTGATTGTTTTACAACTACCGTAGTTGCAGAATAAAGACAGCCGACACTGATCCTGAACTTGGCTCCACGAGCCTTTGGCTGTTCTGGAGGTAGTGTTATACGGTAGTGTCTTTAGAAATGGCTCCCCAGTGAAAGGTAGTCCAGGTTCTTCTTGCCTCAAACATAGAATTGGATGAGATGCGCCAATAGCTGTGCCAAAAAGTATATTTGAAAAGTGTGAGGTAAACGGGTATGGGAGAAATCAGCTCTGCATGCCAGGAGTTTGGCTCAGTGCCTTAAGCGCCTGCTCTGGCAGGCACAAGGTTGTGAGTTCAATCCCCGGTGCCACAAAAAAAAAAAAAAAAAAAAAAAAAAAAAAAAAAAAAAAAAAAAAAAAAAAAAAAAAAAAAAAAAAAAAAAAAAAAAAAAAAAAAAAAAAAAAAAAAAAAAAAAAAAAAAAAAAAAAAAAAAAAAGAAATCAGCTCTGCAGAGCAAACTTAGGCTGAACAAAGAGAAAAAGAGGGGAAAAGCAAACAAAACAAAACAAAACAAAAACAAAAACAAAAAAACCCACTACGTTCAGATGTGTGGGCTAGTGTGTGCACACCACAGGACGGTGTTTTCCAGGATGGCCGCTCTTTTATTCTGTCCAGTCTTCACGGGAGCTCATGAGAAGTCCTATGTAAGGGCTCCTCACATTGCTTTGGGATCTTGTAATTGACAGATCCTACTCATTTCTCCAGCCAGTTTTGCCTTGCCCTATCTCCTGTAACATTTCCCCCTGAGAGACATCAATCCCATTACTCTTTATGAGGTGCTGAGGGAGTAGAGGTCTCTGTCTTCTATAGCTTCTTCAAGCTGGAAAGGCTGTAGGCCCTGCCTACTAGGGGTTATGTACTCTCCAACTACCTTGGGTTATTGTGGTCTGTGGCTGGATTGAGGGAAGAAAAACCTGTCCAAAAATAATGAGAAGAGTTAGTGACTCTTGAGCTGCCTGTTTGGTGGGAGAAACAAACTTTACTGTTAGTCCAGATGTGAGGAGGAGGTCAGACTTCCACACTTGCTGTAGAGAAAAATGTATGTTAGAAAGGTCTGTGAAGGGCTGGGAGTTTGGCTCAGTGGCTTAAGCGCCTGCCTGGCAGGCATGAGGTTGTGAGTTCGATCCCCAGTGTCACAAAAAAAAAAAAAAAAAAAAAAAACCAAAGTCTGTGAGATAAATTATCAAGAGCCTAAGAGCCTTGGCCTTATCGAGGTCTGGTTTACTTATCTGTAGCGCTACTGGAACTTTTCTTTTTGAAGAAAAAGTTCAAGTCTTCCAGAGGTTCACAGGAGTAGCTTTTTTCTTTTGGGTGATCTTGTTCTTTAGACAGTTCAGGTGGGACTAGCTTTATTCTAGAAAGATGAATCCAGTTATCTCTGCCACCTTTACTGCAGTGGGTGTTGCAAGGATCACTGAAATTGGAGCCTTTCCATTTTGGCTTTAACTGATCAGTTAGTGTTTCCTTTCTCCAATTTTTTTAAGTACCTGGTCTCCAGGGTGGACCTAGGTGGTCCCACTGGGCCAAGAGCAGGCATGACTCTTCCCTGTACATTTGAATAGCATTTTGTTCTTGGCCCAGATCAATGAGGTATTGTAAGAGTCTCATGATCTCTGGGTCCACTATCCTGTCGGAGGGTAGAAATGGTTTTCTGTATGACATCTCAGATGGGCTCAAGTTTAGCCCAGTTTTGGGCATGTTATGAATCTGCATGAGTGCTGTGGGTAGTAATCAGAGTTAGGAGTCAGATGTGCTGTGACCCATGTAGCTCCTAAGGTTCTTGGGGTGAAGGACCACGAGAGGCTAAGAAAATAAAGACAGAGAAAGCTGGAGTCAGGTGGAGCCCTTATCCTCCTGATGGGAGGAAAGGAACTGCTCAACCAATGTTGCAGGTTTATTTATATACAAGGAAGGATCACGTCAATTTCAGCCCCTCTGCCCAGCAACCCAGGGCTGGATTGTTTAGGAGCCTCCTGTTTTGCTGGGCTGTGGGAGTGTTTTTTCACAGGGTTGACCCAGGTGCTCTTTGTTACTTTGGTAAGGTCATGTCTAGGTCATTTTCCAGCTTCAATGGCTCCCAACACAGATGTCTCTTGGCAGAGTTTTGCCAGGGTTTGCTTTAGGGTCTGGTTGGCTCTCTCAGCCTTTCCAGAACTTTGAGGCCACCAGGTAGAATGAGGTTGGTACTTTATTCCTGAAGACTCTGCCACTCCCTGAGCAATTTGAGAGGTAAAAGAAGGTTCACTGTCACTCTGGAGACACTGAGGTAGTCCAAATCTAGGAATAAATTCTTTCTTTCTTTCTTTCTTTTTTTCTTTTTGAGACAGGGTTTCACTATGCAGTTCACTGAACTCACTTGAACTCACTTTATAGCCCAGGCTGGCCTGGAACTCACAGTGAGCCTCATGCCTCAGCCTCCAGAGTGCTGGAATTATAGGGCTGCACCACCATGCCCCATTTTATTGGAGAGTTTTCCAGAGAAGCAAATCAAAACAGAATGAGCTACTCCTGTATCTATAAGCAGTTAAATCAGTTCACCCATGACATTCCATATTAGCCAGGATTCCTCTGAGGAGATGGTGGTGGTGTTCATAGACAAGGGTATTGCAGGTTCCCCCAGTCTCTCTTTCTCTCTCTCTCTCTCTTTCTTTCTTTCTTTCTTTCTTTTTTTTTTTTTTTTTTTTTTGAGACAGGCTCTCACTATGCAGGCTGACCTTGAGCTCACTTTGTAGCCAACACTGGTCTCCAACTTGCAACGATCCTCCTGCCTCACCCTCCTGAGTGCTAGGATTACAGGCATGTGCCACCATGCCCAGCTTCCCCAGTCTCTTTTGTCATCAGGGCAGGAAATGGGGGTTCTCACTGGCCTGGTCTCTCTCTGGGAGTGGGGACAGTCAAATCTCCAGTGCCAAGAGTCAGGCACATTAGCTGCCTCACATTTAGAACAGGGTCTGGGAAGGCTTGGTGCAATCTTGTGCCCAGTGTCCAGCCTTCTTACACTTGAAACAGGAACCCTTTCGTCAGTTGTCCCTGGGTTTTTCCTTAGGTGACCTGGGTGAGTTTAAAGCAACACTAATGGCACCAGCTATAATCATAGCTTTTCTCTTTTCTTTCCCTTCTGAATCCCAGTTGTTGAACACGGAAAAGCTCGTGTCCAGCAATTGGGTTATCGGTGTCTGAGGCCCCATCTGAAGTGTCTGAGGCCCCTCCCTGGAAGATGGGTCTGTATGACTGTACTTGCAGAGGGCCTCTGCTAATTGGTTATGAAACAAAGCTGGATTTTCTTCTGTGACCTGTAGGACCCCACTTACTTTATCATAATTAACAGACTTTTTAATGCACCTTTTCATCCCCATGGTAAGAGCAGCTATCAGACATCATTTCTTTTTCTTTCTTTTTTTTTTTTTTTTTTGGCAGCATCGGGGATTGAACTCACAACCTCGCACCTGCCAGACAGGCGCTTAAGCCGCTGAGCCAAACTCCCAGCCCTGGTTTTTTGAGGCAGGGTCGCACTATGTAGCTCAAGCTGGCCTTGCGTTTGTGTTGTAGCCCAACCCAGCCTCGAACTCACAAGGCTCCACCTACCTCAGCCTCCCAAGTGCTGGGATTAAAGGCGTGCGCCACCATGCCCGGCTTCAGACATCATTTCTAGTCCATGTTGAGTATTGTGGTCCTAGTTGGGCTCTGTTGAGGGGAGAATATCCTCTTCAGGTTGGTTGCCTTCCTTTTTTAAGGCATATGGTTCATCTGCATAGTTCCTAGCCTCTCGTAGGAATCTATGTTTTTTATCTGGGGTACAGCAAGTGGCCAAGCTGAATTGGACATCTCGCCATGATGAATCAAAAGCAAGGGCCAAAGTTTGGAACCCATCTGCAAACTCACTGGAGTCTTCTGAGAGTTGGCCTGATCATTCCTTGCACAGCTGGACATCTGCAAGTGAAAAAGGATCCTGTACCTGAGTATTTCCTTCCATCCTGGGGACCCCTCTTAGGGTCGGACAAATTGTGGACCAGAGCAGTTGGAAGCACTACGTCAGGTTCGATGTGCGGGGCTGAGGCTATCTGTGTGTTTCCAGTGGAAGCCGAGGAACGTTGTGTTCCTTTCAAGCACTAGGCTCTCACGGAGTCCCCTGGCTGCTTAGCAGGGATGGACCTGATGTTTGGGTCTGAGGGTCTGAGGGTCCCATTGTGGTTGTCCTCCCTACATAGATCAGAAAGACAAGATCCCCTGGAGAGACAAATGAGAGTCTTAGAACAGGGTCGCCCATGATATCTTTGCCTTCCTCAGAGCCTGTGCTAAGTACCATAGTCCTGGAGCCTTCCCTTTGATAAAAATTATATAAGCCTGAACAGAAGACATTTCACCCCACCTTTCATGTTTCAGCAGAAACTCTGTACCTGGGTAGTAGTCTCATGGTCTACAGTGCCATCCCGCACCCATCTTTTAGCACCTCCCAGTTTGTATTGGATCCAGACCATATTACAATAGTAGATAAATTGTTGCTGTTTTAAATTGTCAGGATCAAACCTGTCCCACTCATCAAGCATATGGCCTGGTGGTGAAGTTGGCGAAATTCGTGTGGTGAAGAGATCCAATAGATTTCCCACCTGCTTGTCTTCGGGCCTAGAGAGAGAAGGGCGACAACTAGGCCTCAGCATTCCACTCAAGGAGGAGGCCCAGAGTCCGCAGGTGCGACTTTACAAAACCCGGAGCGACATCTCTGAGAACCTCAGAGTGATGGCAGCATCGTTTACATTTACCACAGACCACAGAAGAAAGTGTGTATGATGGGACTGGTCTCCACTTTTGGACCCATTAACTCACTAGGGAGAAGGGGTGGGCCATCTGTTAACTTTGCCTAGCACAAACTCCTGTGAGGTAATGGCGGAATTTGCCAAGCAAAGTTCTTTTAACACCTTGTTGAACTTCTTGATGGTCCAACTTGCACGTAGAAACCATATGGAAAAATATTTCTTGCATTTACTCTGACAGAAGAAGTACTATGAGTTAGGATGGCTCTGTTATTTTAATTAACTGTTCTGTTCAGGCATTAGGCATAGGTCTTTAATGTGGGGCATAATGCCAGTTTTGGCATAAAGGCACATTATTATGGATGTATAATATCCATATTTATTCTTTAGACTATTTCTATTGATGAATTAATAATTTTAACTTATAAGTTTTATAATTTTAATATTAATTTTTATTTATTTATTTAGACAGGGTCACTATGTAGTTCAGGCTGGCCTTGAACTCACTATGTAGCCCAGGCTGGCCTCAAACTTGGGGCAGTCCTCCCACTTCAGTTTCCTTAGTGCTGGGATTACAAGCATGCACCATCATGGCTGGCCATGAATTTTGTTATATTAAACAATGAATACTTAACAAGGAAAAATGTTTAAAAAGTATTAAATTTTTAATATTTATTGTCTATAAAAAATAAAAATTTTCAACATTGATTGTTTTTTGGTGTACAAAAATTTAAAAAGTAACAACAGCAATTCCTATATAAACTATAATGAAAACACCAATAGAACTCTACAAAAAAAACTTTACTTCAGTTATCACACCTAAGGCAGTCCGCACACATGACAACAGCACATTCCATACACACGTGTCACTTACACTGACAGCACATGTGTTTTGCTTGCCTAATCTTTTTCTGTGTGTCTTTTTGAGACAGGGCTTCACTATGTAGTTCAGGCTGGTCTTAAACTCATTTTGTAGTTCAGGCTGGCCTCAAACTTGCAGTGATCTTCTTGCCTCAGCCTCCTGAGTGCTGGAATTACAGGCATGCGCCATGATGCCCTGCTCATACTTGACATCTTGTTTGTCTTGCTGTTTTATCAGGCGATTCTTATTATATTACACAATGTATAGTTCACAGGAAGATAAAATACCAGTAAAATAAAGTACAAATTCTTAATATATATTGTGCACTTAGAATAAATATCATTTCCATATCAGCTATGTACTTGCTTACAAAACCTGAAAGATCACATCAGAAATAAGGTCTTATAAAAAAAAAAAAAGAAATGAGGTCTTATATGAACTCCAATGAAAATACCGATAGAACTCTATAACAAAAATAATCTTTGCTTCAACTGTCACACCCAAGGCAGTCTTCACACATGCCAACTGCGTGTTCCATGTACACTTACTGCTTACTCTGACAGCACACGTGCGTAGCTTTGCTTTTCTATGGCAGGCCATTGTCACCTCTCTTGTCTTCCTTCCATAGTAGGAGCTTCCTACTATGTTGTGCACGTAGAAGGAAATAATACAACAATAAAATAAAATATCAAATATGTAATGAGTGCTTAGAATAGACATCAATGTTTTCACATCAGCTATTTACTTGCTTACAAAACCTAAAAGACAACATTGGCAATAAAAACCTATGTGAACTACAAGGTAAATACAAACAAAGGTCTATGACAGAAATAATCTTTGCTTTGACTGTTACACCTAAGGCAGTCTTTGCACATGAAAACTACATGTTCCATATACAAGTATTGCTTATACTAATAACATGTATGTTTGGTTTTCCTGTCTTTTCCTATAGGGCACAGTTTGTTTTTTTTTTTTTTGAGACAGGGTCTCTATGTGATTTAGACTGGCCTTGAACTTACTTATGTAACCTAGGCTAGCCTTGAATTTATGGGGATCCTCCTGCCTCAGCCTCCTGAGTGCTGGGATTACAGGCATGCACCACCATGCCTGGCTCTGGTGGCATTTTATTTTATTTTATTGGTACTGAGAATCAAACTCAGGAACTTGCTCTTCCCAGGCAGGTGCTGTGCCATTGAGCTATATCCCCAGTCTTCTTGCAGTATTTTAGAAAGAAACAGAAAGTGTGCCCACATAGGTCTTACCTTGGTCTCCAATACCTGAGCTTTACTCTCATGCCTGGCCAAACCAAAGTGTACTCTCCTGGCTGGCTTGCCAACTGTTACAGGGTAGTTTCTTTAGAAATGGCTTGCCAGTCAAAAGTGTGGATGGGATAAGCCATCAGTGGTACCAAAAACCACTACTTGAAAAGTGCGAGGGTGAGCCGGGTGTGGTGGCACACACCTTTAATCCCAGCATTCGGGAGGCTGAGGTAGGAGGAGCGTTGTGAGTTCGAGGCCAGCTGGGGCTACAATGCCAGCACAAGGCTGGGCTGAGCTACACAGTGTGACCCTGCTAGGGCTGGGAGTTTGGCTCAATGGCTTAAGCACTTGTCTGGCAGGTGTGACGTTGTGAGTTCAATCCCCAGTGCCCCCCCCCAAAAGAAAAGTGTGAGGTAAATGGGTATGGGACAAACCAGCTCTGCAGAGCAAACTTGGGCTGAACAAAGAGAAAAAGGTTAAAAGCAGAAATAAAACTACATGTTGCATTCAGATGCAGCACAGGCTGCTGTGCACACTCACAGGATGGCGTCTTTCCGCGACGGCCACTCTTCTTTTATGCATCCATGTCCTCATGAGAGTTGTGAGACCCCCTACATATGGGGTCCTCGTATGGCCTAGGTATTTTATGATTGGCAGGTCCTGCTCATTTCCCCAGCCTGCTTTGCCATGCCCTATCTCCTATAACAATAGCACAGAAATCCCATTGCTGACAGTTGGAGAATCAAGTGGAAGCCAAAGGCTTAAAGGCTCATCTAAGAGTTAGTGTTTGGGAATGACAAGAAAGATGACAGTCTTACCTGACAGGCTTATACTACCACTTACATTAAAGGAACAGAACCAGCAACACTTGTACCTTAGCTCACACATAAGGAGGACACCATCAGTTTGCAAAATCGCACAAAAGGGCACATGGATTTAGGTGAACAATAATGTGGACCTTGTGAATGCTACATGCAAAAGTGGACACCTGCAATCATTCAATAGCTGTGGACGTCCAGGAACAGGAGCTGGAGGGCTGGGGCAAGATGAGAAGTTTGACCATAACCAGGAAATTGGGGAAGGGAAGGAAATCTGGCAGGTTGACAAGTACAGCTTTTGATACGGTTAGCATGACGTGGCAGGGAGACGATCCACTGGTTGAAAATAGCAGGAAATATGAGTTAGGATTTTGAGAGGGGACATGGGACCCTGTCAGCACTCTGGGGACCTCGTGGAATACAGTTGAGGGAGGGGTCTGGCAGCTGGACAGCACTCAGTGACTTCATCAGCCTTAACAACCACAGGAAAGCAGTGTCATCCCAAACTGGACATCCTTTAACCTTTGTGCATCATCAGCAAAGGCGGGAATTAAGAGGAAAGCGAAGCGGTGAGAGTCTGAGGTTCCTGCCTTTCGTTTCCTAAACTCCTCTGCCTTTCAAGGACATGGTATCCATTCATGTTTTTTTTTTTTTTTTTTTTTTTTTTTTTGGCACCAGGGATTGAACTCACAACCTCGCACCTGCCAGGGCAGGCGGTTAAGGAACTGAGCCAAACTCCCGGCCCTGGTTTTTTTGAGGCAGGGTCGCACTATGTAGCTCAGGCCGGCCTTGTGCTCCAGTTGTAGCCCAAGCCGGCCTTGAACTCACAACGCTCCGCCTACCTCAGCCTCCCGAGTGCTGGGATTAAAGGCGTGCGCCACCACGCCCGGCTTTTCCATTCATGTTTTTGCCTAACCTGTTTACTCAAAAATCCTTCTGTTCTGTAGGTCTGTATTCAGTCGCTTTTGCTCAAGTGCTTTGCTCTGGGAAGTTAGGTGCCTTTGGATGGTCATGATGAGAAACGATGACAGTAGAGAAGAAACATGTGAAGCGGATTCTGGGCACCCAATTCCACCTGTCTCTGTGTCCTCTTCCCCTTTCTGTGTGTAAATGACAAAAAAATTCGCTGAGGTTGAAGTTGTGGAGAGACGAGTGAGAACTTTTTCATTAGCTTCCTTTTTAGGACAGTTGAAAGATCAAATTATTATTACCTCATGAAGAAATTAGGGAATTGAGCCAGGTGTGATGGTGCGCACCTGTAAACCCAGCGCTGGGGGTGGGGGTGGAGGGCTGAGGCAGGAGGATAGTGAGTTTGAGACCAGCCTGGGCTACAAAGTGAGCTCTGTCTAAGAAAAGCAAGGAAGGCTGACCTAGGAGGAGCGTTGTGTGTTCGAGGCGGGCTTGGGCTACAACGCGAGCGCAAGGCTGGCCTGAGCTACACAATGCGAACCTGCTTCAAAAAACCAGGGCCGGGAGTTTGGCTCAGTGACTTAAGTGCCCGTCTGACAGGTGCGAGGCTGTGAGTTCGATCCCAGGTGCCGCAAAAACAAACAAAAAAACAAAAACAAGGAAGAAATAATGTGGGAACTGAGGGGTATAAACAATTCAGCTATACAACACACGGCTTTGCATATTTCCTCATTGTTTATGTGATTTATTGTAACATAAAAGTTGTGAAATCCCTGCTAAATCTGTACTGGCTAAATTCTTTGTTAAATGATTCAACTTCAAAGTGGGTCAATTATTACCTCGGGCTACGCTTTTCCTTGTTGCTGGGTGGCTGGGAAGTCCCTTGCGCTGGGCGCCCTTCCACCAGTTTGGTCTCAAAGGCCGTCGGCTCTCTGCGGGTGTCTGCGGAGTGGCAATATTGACTTTAAAAAATGCCAGCGCAGGATTGCGCAAAAGTATTATTCATTTACAAGCCACCTTTTGGCGTTAGACGGCGTGAAGCATTTCCGGATCACTTTTCTTGAGCTAGCCCAACAACTCCCTCTTTTGTTAGGTCTATGCCGCGCTAAACTTACAAAACGAAGGTGTTGTAGGGACTCCGACCTCTGAACAGCCTCGCCCCGGACATTTTTGGTTAAGTGCTGCCTCCTGGCGGCAGCTGTCCTGCCCGGCCTCTTCCAGGCCCGGGAGACCACTTTCTGCAATGTGGGATCTCCGGGCTGACCCAATCGCGTCCCCGCGGGGGCGGGAAGTCAGGCCGCCCGCCAAGGAGACGCATTTTTGGAGACGTCTCCCCCGGTTCCGAGCAGGCACCGCCCCGTGCCCCCTGCCCGCGTGGGGCTTCTCAGCCCAGGGTCCCTACCGGGTTTCTGCCGAGCGCTCCCCCGCTGGAGGCAGGGGTTGCCGGGAGTCGGGCTTTCGCTCAGACCCCCGTCGGAACGCCAGCTGCAGCGGCATTGGGAGGGAGGGAAGAGGGCGCGGGTCTGGGGGTCCCCGGGGCAGAGCACGGTGCCCGCGCGAGGAGAGAGCCGGGGAGCGGGTGCGGGGCCTCGCGGTGCTCAGAACGTTGCTCCTGCCACTTGCAGTCAGACCTTCCAGCGATTCCCACAGCCGGGCCGTGTGGGTCGGGGGGCAGGGCTGCCTGTCCAGGTGCAGGGGATAGAGCGGGGACGCCCTCTGAGTTGGGGTCCTGGTATCCCGAGAAAGCCAGGGTTGGCGCTCGCAGGCAGCCTTGCACCTAGGGGTGACCCAGCTCTTCGAGGAGCCTGGAGGGCGCGTGGTGATCAGGTTGGATCTCGAGAGGACTAGATCTTAGGGCCGCAGATTCGGAACGGGCCGGAGGAACGGGGACTGGGGTCGGGGGGCGGTGGGACCGGGACAGCAAGGGTGCCGGGCGGCAGCGTGGGAGTCGGGGCAAAGGTGAGCCCGGGGCGTGGGCGGGAGGAGGGGACGCGCGGGCTACCAGGACGGGGACACAGCTGCGGGAGCTGAGCCGGGGAGAGGCCACGCTTCGGGCCTGGCGATCCACTCGGATGGTGCGTGAACTGGAGTGCTGTCCCCCTCCGCCTTTTCTGCCCTTTCACCCAGTCGAGGTACTTCGATTTCGCCATCTCCGCGCCACACCTAAGCCTGGGCGTGGGATAGGGCGGACCAGAACTTCTGGATCCGGAGGAAAAAACGTTAGACGAGGGTCTTTTTGTTTTATTTTATTTTTTTCCCCATTAGTGAAACAAAAAAATCGATTGCAAACCGTTCTAGGCCTCCCAAAGTGAAAACCATACTGTTCCAACCCAGTACTATCAAAAAAGATAAGTAACTTTTGTTCTAAGGAGCCAACGGAAAGCAGCACAAGGGGTCTACAGGGCTGCAGGGCGAATTCAAGGACCTGCCCAGGAGCCCAGCCAGCTGGGAAACCAGAGAGGAACAACCATGTTCATTCATTCACTTACTCATCCGGCAGACGTTTGCTGACTTCTCTCTCTGAGCTTTGTGATGCTTATGTTAACACGGGATAAAAAATGTCCCAGGGAAGAATGTTCCCAGGAACAAAACCGGCAAACAGGTACCAAACAGGCCCCGAAGCTCTGCCACAGCAGGGAGAGGGCACAGCCTCCAGGAGGGACGGCTTCTGGCTCTTCCTAGCGCTTCCCTTCCAACTTGGACCTGACCCCAGAGTAAGATTAAGGGGCAGGCCAGCTGGGAAGCAGCCTGGGTTTAAAAGGTCACTGAATTATTCTTGGAATAATTCAGATATTTGGTGCCAGTGAACTCTGATGTTTGTGACTTAGTGAAATACAAGTTGGCTTTCATTCAGTGACAGACAAATCACTAGGACTCCTTACCTGGACTGCCTGTCTCTGGCGTAATTTGTGGAATGCAGCTGCAAGTTGCATGGTATAACCCTCGGGCCTGCAAGCTGGCTGTTGCCTAAAGATAGCAGTTACAGCTGGAATTTTGAAAATGCAGGCTGCATTGTGAAGTGTTACTCCCCAGGACAGAAATTTCATGCCATTTCTGCATCTTTTTTTGGGGGGAGGGGGGTGTTGGGGATAAAGAACCCAGGGCTTCATTCATGCATGCTAGGTAATTACTCCACCACTGAACTGGGTCCCCAGCCTTTTGTCTACTCTTAAGTGGTTTAATTTGTCCACCGAGAAGTCGTCTACCTCAGAAAATCACACAACCAATTGTGACCAATTCATCTCTTTTTTTTTGGGGGGGGGTATTGGGGATCGAACTCACAACCTCGCACCTGTCAGGCAGGTGCTTAGGTCACTGAGCTAAATCCCTGGCCCTTCATCTCTAATTTTGAATATAAAGAGAGTTATGCAGTTTTTGTTCTGAGAAAATTGGTATTCCCCTTACCTCTGGTAAGCACATATTTCACAGTACTTAAATGACAGAGGTGCCAGGTGCTGAGGGTGCCAGGGCACAGTTGGCTTTTACCTGGTGACTCAGACTCGCCTGTTCATAGCAGCGGCACCAGTTTGGGATGTGGGCTGATCTGATGTCTGGGCGTGTGCTTGGCTATCCCGAGTGGTTTTCCTTGGTGTGCATTGTCTTCCTTAGTGGAAACTCTTGGGATGGGATGAAGTCTCACTGCTCGACTGTGGAATCATATGTCCGCTGCAGGACTAAGCATAGTCTGTGGTGGGAGACAGTACAGCATGGAACGGAATAAGGGGAGGGGAGGTGGGGAGTGGTAAGGGGGCCTCAGGAGGGCACTGTAAATTGCAGGGTGAATCTTTTTTGCTTGCTTCCTCTTCTTTTTCTTTCTTTTTTTTTTTTTTTGGAGACAGGATCTGGCCTTGAACTCACTGTGTAGCCCAGGCCGGTCTTGAACTTGAGGCAGTCTTGCCTCAGCCTCTCGGGTACTGGGATTACAGGCGGGCACCACCATGCCTGGGTCTGCAGAGGACTCTGAAGTATTCAGTAAATGTGGAGTAACATGGGGGAGAGGAGCTGAGACTCAGGGTGGAGGAGGTACCTGGAGGCTGCAAGCATCAGGGCCCCCTGGGTCTGACAGGGCAATCTCAACTCCAGCCCATCCCCCGGGCCCTCCCCGCTGCTGCTGCTGCTGGTCAGAGAGCCGCACATGTGTTTTCCTGTTTTCCATTTCAGTCCCGCCACCCTCTGCCTTTCTGCTCCTCAGTCAACAGCTGCTGCAGCAGGAGCCTTAGCCCTGGTCCCAATAACTAGCACCTTCCCATCCCTGCGGGGAGTCCTCCCCCTGTAACCCAAAGGGCAGGTAAGAGGTGGAACAGCAGGGACGATGGGGTGAGGGGGAGTGGAGGAGAAGGATGGAGTGAGTCCTGGAAAATTGGCTGGGAGAGACCCTCGCGCGCCTTATTTCCTAGTCGCAGTCTTGCCTAGGCAGAACGTTCTGCCTGGAGAGTTCATGTCTCCCTTTATGGTAGCTGTGCCTGGCCATAGAAGTAAACAGTTTTCTTGCTTCACTTTTTTCTTTTTAAAGGGAAGGTCTTAGCTACAATGGAATATAGAAAAACAAATGGGGAACTGGGGAAGGAGGGGCTGAGCGGCTAGCTCGGAGCCCAGCCATACCAGCGTGTGTCTGTTTTGTCTCTGTTGTTAAGGGAGCAGTTGGAGGCAGTCGGGCAGGCCATGGGGTCTCCGGGGAGCACGTGTGTTCACAGTCGCTCTCCGAGCTTGGCAGAGAAGCTCAGACGCTGAATTTCCTGCTGGTTCCTGGGGGACGTGGGTTTTGTTGTTGCCATTGGAGGGTGGAAGTTTGGGTTTGGGGTTCCCCTGACTGCTCTGCCAGGCGCTGAATGGTGGGGGTCCTGCTGCCTGCTTCCTTGAACCGTTGGATGTGAAACTTCTTCCACAGGCTGTGGGAACAATACATTGTTCTGCACTCTCCACAGCGACTCCGGATGAGGGCACCTGAGACAGGGAAGATAATGCGGAGAGGTCATTTCTAGAGGCTGCTGGAAAGCCTGGGGTGGCAGAACCCCTTCCGGAGAGTCTGGGGCTCTGCCTGCCCCTGGCTGCTTGAATGGTGGAACCATCACTTTGAGACTCAGGGTGAAGGTGGTTCCTTACTTCCCAAGGTGCTAGGCAGTGGCAGAGAAAGGGAGACGTCTCCATGTAAGCAGCCTGCCTCACTGGGGTAGCAAGGACTGACTGAAGAGGCTGAGGAGTCCCCTCCACGCAGCACTTCCTGCTGGGGCCGTTAGGGGACGCTATTTGCCGGGGTGTGAAAGCCTCCGGGGCAGATCCCACTCAAGATTGAGAGGATTTCTCTTGTCTGATAGCACCAGTCAGGAATTCAACCTTGGAGAACTTCTCTCTGCAGGCTCCTCAGTGTTTTCCCTTGCTCTGTGTCTCTGTCCTTTTTCTTGATGTCGTATCAGGATTCATGCCCATCTCTGGTGCTGCGGATTTGATCTTAAAAGGGAAGGGGTGATGGTGTGTGTCAGTGTGTTTCCGTTTGCTTTGGAAGTGGGCAGCCCCTAGCAGTCCCAGTGCTGCTGCCCTTGCCCAGTATGAGAGGGAGGAGCAGTAAGGATGATGAGCAAGCTTTAACCTAGGCTACAGGGTGGCAGACACTTCCCTTTAATCGCATCCTCCCCCAGGTAGTTCATCAGGGAGCCACCTGAAGTGCTTTCCTATCTAAAAGGAAGCACCAGAGACCAGACAGGTCGGGGGGATACAGCATAGGGCTGGGATTCAGTGTGTGCTCTGGGTTTCAGATGCTCTCTTTCTCTACTCTGGCACCTCACAAGGGGCTTAGTACTTGCCTTATAGGGCTGCAGAGAGAGTTTAATGAGATCACAGTGCTTACAAGTGTGTCTGGCCCAGGCAAGTGCTCAATAAATGCTAGCTATTATTATTATTATTACAGGAGCACTATTGGAAGTGCTGGGAGAAAAGAATGGTGTCTTCTGGATGAATTTCAGATGTATTTGAGGCTGTTTTGGGAAACATGGTCCCAGCGGCCTCTCCTGGGTTTGAATAAAAGGGTTATGGGGGCTGGGCATGGTGGTGCACATCTGTAATCCCAACACTGGGAGACCAAAGCAGGAGGATTGAAAGTGCAAGCCCAGTGAGTTCAAGGCCAGCCTCAACTGCATAGTGAGACCCTGTCTCAAAAAATAGGGCCAGGGATTTAGCTCAGTGGTGTAAGCAGCTGCCTGGCATGCACAAGGTTGTGAGTTTGAACCCTGGTACAAAAAAAAAAAAGAAAGAAAAAAAAAGAAACTGCAAACCCGATGTGGGCTTTTTGTGAATAGTGAGACTCTATCAAAAAAAAAAAAAATTAGCAGGGTATGGTGGTGCATGTCTGTGTAATCCCAGTACTCTGGAGCCTGAGAGTTTGAGGCCAGTTTAGGTTGCCTAGTGAGTTCCAGGCCAGCTTGGAGTGCATAGCAAGACCCTGCCTCAAAAAAATAAATAAAAAATGGGGGGAAGCCTGGGAATGTGGCTCAGTGAGAAGGTCTTGGAATCAATCCCCAGTACAAAAAACAAAAAAAAGTTTGAAGGGCTACAAAGGGACCAACAAGTAGATTTAAGAACCGGTTGAGCTGGGCGTGGTGGTGCATGTCTGTAATCCCAGCACTTGGGAGGCTGAGGCAGAAGGATTGTTGTGAGTTTGAGGCCAGCCTGGGCTACAAAATGAAACCCTGTCTCCAGAAGTGGGGAGTGAAGATTGTGTCTTTGTGGGCAAAAGAAACTGAATTTCAGACTGATCTTGAGGTCAATAGGTAGCCCAGACTGGCTTCGAACTCTTGGTGACCCTCCTGCCTCAGCCTCCTGAGTGCTGGGAAAACAGGTGTGTGCCACCACATCTGGCTGGAATACCACATTTAAAGTAGACGATAATCTGAGCAACTATTTTACATATTGTTAACATATGGGGCTAGGGATATAACTCAGTGGCACAAGCACATGCCTGGCAAGCACAAGGTTGTGAGTTTGATCCCTGGCACCAAAAACGAACAAACAAATAAAAAATATAATATAATGACCATTGTTAATTCCCTAAAGAAATAATAATAATAATAAAGTGATAGTAAAGATAGCATAAACTATGATTTCCAAAAAAGCAGTTAGCCTGTTGCTTGTTAGGTCAGGATCTTATTTCCTTTTTTTTTGTTGTTGTTTTTATTTTAAAATTTGCTAGGCAAGCACTGTATCGCTGAGCTACACCCCTAGCCCTTCCTATACTTTTTAAGTGATTAGAGTAAACCTGTAGTTGGAGAAGGTGTTTGCAGGAGTTTATGGATACTTCAGGGATCTGGCTGTATTTTCCTAAGGATGAAAGGGCACGTGGGTGGGGTGGAGTTGTAGCCGGAGGTTGAGTTTATTTCTTGATCTTGTTTCCTTTAGGAGCTTGACGTTGAGACTCTGGGGGAATGGACAGAGTTTAGAGGCGGCCACCATCTCTGTGCATGGGGAAATGTGCAGAGTTCTCCACTTGGGACTCCAGTCACGGGGTGCGGGGACCTCTCTTACACTTCCTCTAATCTCAGCCGTGGACCGGCCCTGAGTCACACCCTGCAACCTTCCTGCCTTTCTTCATAGCTCGGGGTGAGAGAGAAGTGGGGCTGGGTGGAACTGGAGAGCAGGCAGTGTGCTCCAACAGACCGGTCCTTAGCTAACTCACTCCCAGGGCAGGCAGCGGTGGAGACCAAGGGCACCCAGCTGGCTGTGCAGAGCTGACAAAGGAGATTCCTGAGAGAGCGCCCTCTTACCAGCGGAAGTGCTGAGCCAAGAGCTCCTTGCTGCCCCTTTCAAAGATGCAAAGGGCCTGTGTGTGAACCTTGGACCAGACAGTTGCTCAACATTCCTCTTCCTTTCCCACAGGCCCCCCCCAACCCCTGACTGGATTTAAATCCATGGGCCTTTGTCTGGTCTTCCCTTTTTCTGCTGGCTGACGGGAGAAACAGTCAGACCACCGTTGTTGTTCCTGAAGTCTGCTGACCGCTGCTGTGGGGGAATCTGCTTATATCGAGGGCCAGGGAGTGAGTGTGTGTCCCTCCCTGTCCCCTGTCCCGTCCCCACTCTTCTTGCTTAGCCCCTTTGCTGCTCTGCCGTCTCCTGCCGCCACTTGCCTGAGTGGCCACTCCTGTCTTCCTCTCAGCTGTCTCCTGCTCTGCTGCTGCTTCGTGTCTCGCTTTGGCTGTTTCCTGGCCTTGGTTTTGGGTGGCACCTCTGCTGTGCACTCCTAGGTTGGGCTGTACGTTGGGGTCACCCTCCTGTCTCTCGTACTGTCTTGGGTAATGAGACTATGCTACCGTGATCGATTTGATGGCCAGAGACCTGAAACGCTGGGCACTAGGAATGGTGTTAGGGAAAGGAAAAGTAATGAGAGGAGGAAACTGCTCGTCCTCTGCAGGATGGGGTGGGGCTGCCTGGGCTTTTCTAGGGATTAGATGACAGCTGAGGGTGGCTAATGGAGATCTCAGAAACCTTTAGAGTTGTGCAGGGCTAGCTTGTGTTACATCTCAGCACAGGCAACAGGTAAGGCTGAAAACCCAGGCTCAAGCCACTCTCAGGCCTGCCTTGTGTCTTGGCAGTCTCAGGGTGGAACCAGGGTGTAGTGGTCTACTTGGTAAATCAAGTGAACTGGCCGTCTTGATTATGACAGAGATATTTTCCCTCTGGGGAGTGAGCACCTGCCCTTCGAAATGCAAGCTGGGGTTGTGGAGACAGGTCCTTTGGAGGGAGGAAGCAAGAGAGGTCTGCAGGGTGGTGGTCAGCTCCATGCTGGCCTCTGTGGGGCGGGGTGGGGGTGTCTGTGGCTGAGGGGCTGCACTGAGTGTACCTCATCACCTTTCTTCCTCAGAAGGCAATGCCAGGAAGCTGGTGAGGGCTTTCCTCTCCTCTACCATGGTTGACGACGGCAAGGGCAAGTATGAAGTGGCCCCTCAGCATGAGACTGCTGCCTCCTCTGTGGGTGATGGGGCCAGCCCAGGGGCCGAGCAGGTAAAGCTGAAGAAGGAGATCTCGCTGCTGAACGGCGTGTCTCTGATCGTGGGGAACATGATTGGCTCGGGCATCTTTGTCTCTCCCAAGGGTGTACTCATGTACAGTGCCTCCTTTGGCCTCTCCCTGGTCATCTGGGCCATCGGGGGCCTCTTCTCCGTCGTTGGGGCCCTTTGTTATGCAGAACTGGGCACCACCATTAAGAAATCTGGGGCCAGCTACGCCTACATCCTGGAGGCCTTCGGGGGACTTCTTGCCTTCATCCGCCTCTGGACCTCCTTGCTCATCATCGAACCCACCAGTCAGGCTGTCATCGCCATCACCTTTGCCAACTACATGGTGCAGCCCCTCTTCCCAAGCTGCCACACCCCCTACGCTGCCAGTCGCCTGATTGCTGCTGCCTGCATTTGTAAGTGGGGCTGGGTCAGAGCAGTGGGGAGGACTGGGTAGGAGAGGAGGTGTGAGTCCAATGAGACAGTGGGAAGGAGCTGGAGAGGAATGCTTCTGACAGCGCCTATTTTTGTTGTTAAATTAATGTCTGCACCTGGTGTGGTCGTGCATGCTTGTAATCCCAGCACTTGGAAGGCTGAGGCAGGAGGATCACTGTGAGTCCAAGGCCAGCCTGAACTACATATCTGAAACCCTGGCTCAAAAATCAAAAATAAAAACAAAAAATTAATCTATGCTGCGAGATGGGGATGTAAAGTGTTTGCCAAGCACATGTGAAACCCTGAGTTCCAGCCCTTGCACTGCAAAAAGGAAAAAAGGCAACTCACCTTTCATTCGACTTCCATGCTGGGCACCATTATCAGTAGGTGTGCTCTTCTTGTTTTTTTTTCTTGCTTCCTAGGGAAGTAGTTTTGTTCTGTCTTTTTAACAAATGGAATCAGAGCTGGGCATAGTGGTGCACGCCTGTAATTGCAGCACCAGCACTCAGGCTGCGGCAGGAGGATTGCTGTGAGTTCAAGGCCATCCTGAATTGCATAATGAGACCCTGTCTCAAGAAAAAAAGATCGTACTGTTCTACATGTAATTCTGTGGTATGCTTCTCCCTCTAGCACTTGTCAGTGATGTTTTCCACTATGTTCTTTTTTTTTTCCTGTGGCACCAGGGGTCAAACTCACAACTTCGCGCTTAAGCCATTGAGTCAAACTCCCGGCCCTAGTTTTTTGAGGCAGGGTCGCGTTATATAGCTCAGGCCAGCCTTGCTCATGTTGTAGCCCAAGCCGGCCTCGAACTCACAGTACTCCTCCTACCTCAGCCTCCCGAGTGCTGCGTGCACCACCATGCCCGGCTGTTTTCCTCTATGTACAGGTCTACTTTTTTTTTTTTTTATTTTTTGAGGCAGTGTCTTGCCGTGCAGTCCAGTCTGACTTTGGACTCACTATATCGCCCAAGCTGGTCTCAAACTCTCAGTGATCCTCCTACCTCAACCTCCCCAGTGCTGGGGTTACAGGCCTGCACCACCACGCCTAGCTGGATCTACTTTTCTTTTAATGGTTCATGTTATTCCATGTTAGTTGTAAGGGTGTGCTGTATTTTATTTAGCTAGCCAGTTCTCTATTATTAGCCACGTGTATTGGTTTCAGTAGTGATATTGTTCCAGTGACTATCGTTTTGCACTTTCATGAGCATTTTCAATGGTGCAGATTTGGAATTGTCACATAGAATTGTACATACTTACGGGATGGAGTGTGGCAGATCAACACATGTGTGCAAAGTGTGATGATCAGGTGAGGGTAACTGCCTGTCTGTCTCCTCCGACATATATTGTTCTTTTATGTTGGGAACATTCAAAATTCTTTCTTAGTTTCTTTCTTTCTTTCTTTTTTCTTTCTTTTTTTGAGACAGGGTCTTGGTATGCAGCTGGCCTTGAACTCACTTAGTAGCCCAGGCTGGTCTCAAACTTGCAAGGATCCTCCTGCCTCAGCCTCCAGAGTGTAGGGATTACAGGTGTGCACCACCACACTCGGCTTTTGCTTAGTTATTTTCAGTTGTCCTCAATCACTGTTACTCTACCTCAGAAGTTCTTCCCGCTTCCCACCTGCATTCCTGTGCCCTGTGCTGTCTGCATCCCTCTCACAAGCCGCATGCCCCTGCCTCTGGGCACTGCTGTTCCACTCTTTCCTTCTTCAGATCCACTTTAGCGTCTGCTGATGAGTAAGGACCTGTGGTGTCTGGTTTTTTGTACCTTATTTTACTTAACATAATGTCCTCCTCTTCTTTCCATTTTGCTGCTAGTGACAGAATTTCATTCCTTTTGTGGTTGCATAGTATTCCATTGTGCGTGTGCCGCATTTCTGTGCCCGCCCCGCCACTGATGGTTGCACTGCTGTGTGAGAGGTTCCGTGATAACAGGAGGGCGCCAGTGTCTGTTTGTCGTGCTGATGTCATTTCCTGTGGGTGTATTCCCAGTGGTGGTTTTTCTATTTCTAATTTTTTGAGAGGCCTCCATACTGTTTTCCATAATGGCTGTACCAACTGCAGTCTCTCTGACACTTCCCTTTTCTCTGCATTCTGGTCAGCATTTTCTATTATTGTC
>RJWM01024627.1:0-30486 GCA_004363535.1 Dasyprocta punctata | reverse complement strand
CCTTTGAGCACTTAGCCCTCCAGCCTGTTCTAGGCCATAGGGCCCAGCACTCTGCTCTGAGATCTCTCAAGGTACCAGCTGCCCAGAGGCCAGGCCCCTCGGTGCTGCTCAGACTGATCAGAGCTGGTCTCCTTCCCTACTGCATGCAGTCAGAGGTACTGTGCCCTCGGGAGAGGTACTGTGCCCTCGGGAGAGGTACTGTGCCCTAGGGAGAGGTACCGTGCCCTCGGGAGGCCGGGAGGGAGGGTCCCCAGGTTCAGGCACAGAGATGCCCGGCCCCCTTCCTCACCCAATGCGTCTGCACCAACTGCCACACACACCCAGGGTGGGAAGAGTCACAAATGCAGGTGGACCACACCAGCTGGGCAGCAGGGGCAGAGGCTTGCTGTGGCTCCTGGGGGACCAGGGCAGGCGTGTGCAGCCCCGGCACGGCCTTTGTGGGAAACTTTCCTCCACTTCCTCTTCCTCTTCCTCCACCTTCTGCTTTTGTGTCCTGGGGATTGAGGCCCAGAGCCTTTACCCCCAACTGGTTGCACTTTATTTTACTTTATTTTATTTTGAGACAAATTCTCTCTAAATTGCTAAGTGGCCCAGGGTGGCCTCAAACCTGAGATTTTCCTGCCTCAGCTTCCCAGAGTGCTGAGATTACAGGTGTGTGCCACCGTGCCCGGATAGGGAATGCCTTCCTCCTGGCCGTGCCCTAGGGCTGGCAGGTCCGCCAGCCTGGGGAACGCGGGCACACAGGCGTGTGGCAGGCAGACAGACCAGGTCAGGTACTCTGGTGGGTCCCCTCCCCACTGTCCCTAATCACACGGCCTGCTCTCCCACCCTGTTCATGGCAGGGGACACCGCTACCTGGCCCTTGGGGCCACTTGTGTATCCAGTCTCTGCTCTGGACAGGGACTCTGGTTAGTTTTCTGTGGTGTCACTGGCACTTGGACTGTGGTCACCCAGGCCTTCATGCATGCATGAATGAATGAATGAATTTACGAATGCATGCATGAATGAATGAGGTGGTAGAAGAAGGGAATGCCTGTGTGTGATGGTCCTCACAGCCTTCAACAAAATGGAAGGACCCTGCAGACCAAAGGGTCATCAGCTGTCCCCCCAGTGACCCTCGCCGGCTGTGGCTATCCCCGTCTGTCCCCCACTGAAGTCCCGCACATGCTGACCTGGGCACGGGCCACTAGCGAGAACCTGAAACCGGCGAGCGACCACAAGGTCAGCTTGGCCTCTGCTGGCCTGTTCTCCTGCCACCGCAGGCAAAGGTGTGTGCCCTGCTCCTCAGCGGCCTGCTTGCTCAGCCTGGCCACGCGTCAGCCCCCGTGACGGCAGGGCCCAAGGAGCCGAGCACCCCACCTCTCAGGGGAGCCAGCAGAGATTCCGGGAAGGGCTGGGCACGGGAGCCTGGCCTCGTGGCTTCTCAGTGACTTCCTGTTCTTTCCTTGGCCATAAACACAGAGCAGCTGCCCTGCTGCCCATCTGGGCCTGCGCCTCTTCTCCGAGGCCCCAGGGGAGCCCCACGGTGCCTTGTGAGGCCAGCAGAGGATGTGCCCCTGCCGGGCCCTGTGCCCCAAGGGCTCCCTGACCGCAGCAGTGCTCTCTGACATCCCCATGGTGGCCTGCGCTGTCCCCACGTCCCCGGGACCCAGGCCAGGCCCACCTGCTTTGCACCCACTGGGCTAGGGGCTGGGAGAGGGCAGGAAGGTGGGGACTTGCCCTAGGCCACATGAGGGGGAGGAGGGAGAGCCAGGCTTGGCACTCTGGGGACCGCCATGCCGCATGGCCTGCCCGCGCCTTCAGACCGCTCCGCGGGAGCACTGGAACGTGAGACAGAGGGCAAGCACGTGACGGGGAGGGCCAGGTGGGACTCGAAGCAGCAGGCTGCCACAACTCGCAGCAGTGAGGGGCCAGCAGGTCGGCCTGCTGACCGGGCCAGTTGCTGTGTTTCCAGAGATGGACGGGGGAACACCAGGGGCACCCTGGATGAGACCGGTGCAAAGAAAGATGGCGACAGTTTGGAGAGCTGACCCTGGACTTCCTTAGGCCTTCACTGAAACGCGTTTCCATAGTAAGGTCTCCACCCGGAGCAGGGACACATTTCCAGACTGTGTGTGACCTCCTGCCTGCGTGGCCGCTAACCTCCGCACTCTCCAGAGACCTCTGCCCCTTTTGAAAAAACCTGTGAATATTAATTCGGTGCCTTTAAGGCCCCATAAAAGCAGCACTCCTCCTCTTGTGGGGGTGGGGGCTGCTCTACCTGCGGCCGGCAGACTGTCTTTTTCCTGGGGCTTCTTCCAGCCCAGGTGGCTGCCTTCTTCCCTACAATAAACTCGCATTTTATTATCCCTTTGGAGCTAGTCCGTGTCTGATTTCCATCTCACATGCAGCTAAGGACCCACTCCAGTTGGGGACAGCTTCTGCAGCTTCCCAGGGGGCAGTCAGGAGGGCAGTGTGGGGACAAGGTGTTCGAGGGGGATGAGGTGGCCTGGGGAAGGGACCTGCAGCCAAGAGGCTGGGAATCACCTCCCCATGCGTGGCCTACCTGGGCCATGAGACATCTCGATACCCTGCAGGTGGTCAGGGCCTTGGGTCACACACAGTGGGTCCGGCCATCGCCCCATGCATCCCAAGGACACAGGCAGAGCTCTGTCCCTCCTGTTGTAGTCAGGGTTACAGGGAGAACAACTGCATACAGGACACAGAATTTATAATACTGTTTTATGATGGTCACCCAGAGTTAAGCACAAGAAAGTGCAGGAAATCTGTCCACAACACTGAAGACCCAGAATATTCAGCCAAGGGCCTGGTTCCCACAGCAATGTCCTGCATGAGTCCAGCTGAAGACCCAGAGCCTATGACAGTGCCTCGCACAAATCCAACTGGAGGTCTTGTGCCCACGACAATGACTCATGCCAGTCTATTTTATGGATCTGTGCGGGGAGGGCCAAAGGTCAGTGGTAGAGGCTGGAAAGTCTATGGCAGCGGGGTGAATTAGCTGTGCAGTAGTAGGCTGAGGGTTCTGCACTGGAGCTGAAAAGTCACACTCAGAATAAAGACCAGAGCTCCCCTGAAAAGTAGCACAGCCATCCTCAGTGGCAGTGAGGTCCCGAGCTCCTCTGACGATGAGAACAATTGAGTACAAGTGAGGAAGCCCAGCGTGACAGCTTCTCCTGGAGATTAAACAGCACACAGCTTCCCCTCCGGAGCCAGGAAGCGATGCTCAGTGAGAGGAGCAGAGCTCCCCCAAGGTGAACCGCAGCCACTCTCAGCAACAAGGTCCTGAGCTCCTCCCGTGATAATGGCCGAATCCATATTGGGGAAGCCAGCATGACAAGCTCCTCCAGGAGAACCAACGGCTCAAAACAGCAACACTTAGGAGAACCCACAATGCCTTGCTCTTCTCCACGTCTCTACGCCGGCAGCTTTCCTCAGGTGGGCCATCTACACTCAGCACCATGCCAATTTAATTCAGCTGGTGTTAAATTGACCACCAGTTTTTAATCCATAACACCTTCGCTCCCCAAAGATAGGTTGCCCTTGCCCCTGTTACCTGGTCTTGGCCTGGGGCAGCTCAGCAATCTGCTCCTGTGGGGAAGTCCCAGTCCCGCCCCTCTGTGGGTACTGCAGAGGCCAGGCTCTTGCTAAGCTCCCTGAAACAAAACAAAGACTAGTTGCCACCTGCCCCTGCAGGCATCTCGTATTTGCATGTGACTTGCTCAAGTGACCCAGCATCCAGCTCTGAGCTGGAATGCGTTTCCTGGGACGGCCCTGAAAAACCACCAGACACCTGGTGGCTTGAGCAACAGAGAGGGAGGCCAGCGTGCCAGTCTCCGGGGGGTGCAGGGCTGCGCAGTCCTGCAAGCCCCAGGGCAGGGTCCATCCCTGCCTTTCCAGCTCCTGGCAGCTCCGGTGTCCCGGCTCAGGGCTGCGTCCTTGCAGTCTCTGCCTGTTTCTTCTCGTCCCCTCCTCCTGGCATCCTTCCTGTGAGGACACACGTGACAATGTCTGGGGCCATCCTGCTAATCCAGGAAAACTCCTATCCTGGTCCATAACTTCCATGGGAGGCAATGTCACAGGCAGTGGTCCTTATGGTGGATGGGACACGCCAGACATCAGATATGCTGAGTTCATGTTCGCAGAAGTAGAAAAATGATTTCTAAGGAACAACAGAGGTTTGGAGTGGGAGAGCTTACTGGGAAAAGGAGTGGGGAATAGGGATAGCTCCTGAGAGACAGGAGGGGTCCCGAATGGGTTGAAAGTGAACCCACTTCTCAAAGCAAAATCATGAGGCGGGTACAAGGTGGGCCAAAGTTATGATCAACCAATAAGATTGCAAGTATAGTCGCTCAGGTAATATCGACCTAATGGAAGCAAGGGGTGGCAGCATTTACATTGGTCAGTAATCTGTAGTGTCAGTCTGGTCTTTAGTCTTAGCGGCCTTGGTTTTAGTGTTAGTCTTAGTGGATGGGAGAGGATGGCCCATCCCTAATGAGATGATGGGAAATCTCAAAAGGGTGCTACCCATAATCCCAAGCCTCCAGTCGTCCCTTAGGGAAGCGTGTAAAACCAGCCAGTGTGAATTTAACCCTCTCCAGGTGTGCTGCCAGCCGCAGCCCTGATGCAGCCTCATCTTCCACACTGATTCCCTGGAGGGCCTGGCCCTGTCTGATTGCCTGCTGTATTTCTATCTGACTTAGCTGTCCATAGGACTTGGACTGGGGACGCAGGGTATGAGCCACGGGTCCCACGGTGGAAGCCCTGCACCCAGGCCAGGCGCCCCTGCTGAGCCTGAGACTAAGCCCCGTGCACCCAGCCTCCGGCTTCCCCCCTGGACCAGCCTGTCCTCCACCTGGAAATGAGTCTCGAGGGCCAGGAGCTGCGCCCGCCCCAGCCTCCCTTCTGCTCACCTGTGCAGCAGGCACAGCAGCTCCCACTGCCCAGGCCCTGGGCGGCCCCTCCAGGGTAGGTAAAGAGTGACAAGGAGCAGAAGGTGGGGTCAGCCGGGCGCCCAAGGTGGGCTGTGGTCCTTGGGTCCGGGTCCCCCTGCCAATGTGCTGGAGAAAGGTACCCAGGGCCAGCTGCTTCTCGACCCACCCCAACTGGGAGCGGGACAGAGGGTGAGCCCCTCGCAGGCTGTCCCCCCAGGCACTGGAGCCAGGAGTCAGAGGACGGTCCCCGGTTGGCAAGGTTGGTTGCTGGGTGCTGTAACCCTGCACAAGGGCCGATGTTCCTTTGTTTCCCTGCCAACATCGGGGTGCATCACAGAGCAGCCCTCAAGGCTCCTCTTCCTCTGATTGGCAGCACACATTTGGTCCACCAAAGGAACCCCACACGAATCCCTACCCTGGGGTGACCCTATTTGTCCCGACCCTGTCAGTCCGCAGGGAACACCATTAGGGGCAGTTCCGGGAAAGAGTTACCCACTCACCATCAGCTCTGAGTCAGGCTCCCCATGGATGCTCAGCCCAGATCCCTGTTCCCATAGAACATTCTGGAACCCAGCTGCACCGTGGGTAGACCTGTCTGTCTGTCTCCTCCTGTCACCTGCCTCTGTTACTCGTGGATGCTCACTGTGGACAGACCGTGTCCAGATCCTGCCCTGTCCTGATGCCTGTGTCCCTCACCCGCACACCGTGCTGGTCCCCATGGGCACCACCTGTGGGTGCATCATGGCACAGCTGGGAACCAGCTGCCCAGGGGTGGCTGCCCCTAGTGACAAGCAGTAGTGAGAGAGGGACCTGTGTCATGGCCCTGGGTAGTGTCGTCCTAGCCTATCAAGCCAAGGTGACTCGTGAATGGCCGGATTCCAAGATGGCACTTGAGCTGCCGGTGCCAGGCAGAAGGCAGGGCAGGAAGGAAGGCTGGAGAAGGGACTGAGACTGGTCTTGTGCCCACTTGAGATACTAAGGATGGGGCTGAGGCACTCCCCGCCCCATCTTCCAGATCCTGTTTATTGTAATGATTTTCAAGCACATAGCAAAGAGGAGAAGCATCTACCGACACATTACCATTTGATCTGCTGCTGCGTTTGATTTCTTATTTGTGCAAGTGAAACATTTTAAGGAAACAGTACACAACCTTAAGTATTTCACACGAATCCTTGACAGACAGGGGACGTCTGACACCACCCCGGTGCTATGTGCCCCACAGGCCTATGTGTCTCTGACACCATCCAACCCAGGCCACACTGACATTCCCACAGTGCCCTGGGTCACAGGTGTGACTGCTGCTACACGGTGCCCACCTGCAGTCATTCACTGCAGCCTACATTTCTTTTTATTCTAGAATAGTTCTCCCCTTTTCCTTTCAGACCAAGGTTTTTTTCAAGAAACCTGGTCAGAAAGTCCCTGCTTTCTTTCCCATGATTTGCTAAAACAGGATTTTAGATGTGAGCGCTGGATTCGATCCCACTCCCCGCTCTGGGAAGGAAACCCGCACAGCCTCGTGTGGCCGGCGAGGCGTCCGGCCATCCCATGAGGTGGGTGGACACGTGGCGGCAGCCTGGGGCTCCTCTCTGCTCTGAGCAGCCAATTTCCCAGGGACGTTTTCCTCCACAGCTTTCAGATCTCTTGTAGCCAGAGTTTACAAGGGCATATATTTAATAGAGGACACACAATTTGTAGGATTATTTTGTAATATTCACCCAAAAAGTCAAATGCGGACGAGTACAAATGATCTGCCCACACACTGGAGACCCAAAGAATCCAGCTGAGTGGCTGGATCCCAAGGCAATGTCTTGCACAAGTCCAGCTGGAGGCTTGGAGCCCACGATACTGTCTCATGCAAGTCTGTATCAAGGATCTGCGCTGGGAAGGCCCATAGGTCAGTAGTGGAAGCTAGAAAGTCTGCACCAGTGGGGTGAAGGATTTACACCAGCAGGCTGAGGGATCTGCACTGGAGCCAGGAGGTGAGGCTCGGGGTAAGGACCAGAGCTCCCCCAAAGAGAACCGCAGCCATCCTCAGCGACAGCGAGGTCTCCAAAGATAACAGCCGAGTTCATATCAGGAAAGCCAGTGTGACCAGCTTATCCAGGAGAATCAACAGTGCACCATTATCCCCTCCAGTTCTGCTTTATGCTGTTGGCAACAACCCTCAGCTGGGCCCTCCACACCCAGCACCATGCTGACTCATTTCAGCTTGGTGTTCCAACTTGCCCACTAGTTAATCTACCACAAGATCCGTTGGTCGGTGATGTAAGTCATCACTCTACAGGGTGACAGTGCTTCTCCCTGAGGTTCCACGTCACCCACCTGGGCTACTAGTCAGCCCAGATGTCGGTGGCCGGGGAAAGATAACATAATTGTATGCTTCTTTTTTCCCCTTTATTACCAATTTTTAGAGTAAAAAGTTGGCATGAAATTAACTACAGTTGTAGTAAGTGAGATTAATTTTGTAACTCTCTGTTTTGGTGTCATTAGGAGTGAAGGGAGTTTTGTTTCCTTTTGCAGCACTGAGGCTGGCACCCACAGCCTCCCATACACTAGGCAAGCACCCCGCATTTCTCTTGCAGGGATGTCTCTGCATTAAGCTTGCTTCAGCTGGGCTTTCTGGAGATCCCAGCTAACCCTGGCCAGGGAAGGGCCCTCAAGCTTTCCTCTGTGCCCTCGGCCATGATGTCATTTGTCCGCAGCACCTTCCTTGATTTCTGGCACAGGAGGTGTCTTGGCTCAGGTGTTCCCACCTCTGATCTCAGGTCACCGTTTACCCACAGGCTCTTACCAAGTGCCCAAGCTGGGTCAGTGGCCAGACTCGAGGTGCTCTGGGGACTCCTTACTCCTGAGTGGCCACTGCCACCCACCTTCCCCGGGGTTGAGAATCAGGAAATCCGCACTGGTATCTCCAATCCATGCGGTGTACTCAACCTAATTGAGTCTGTATTTGTGTATTTCTCTCTTGCAATAATAATCTTGGTGCATTCACGTAATTACTTGTTGGTCTTAGAAAAGAAAAATTGTTTCAAATGATAATACTAAATTTGATACTAACAACAAGGTTTAGTGAATGATATTATGATTTCTTTGTCGTTCTTTTATCTTTAAAATATATCCCAAAGCCAGCCATGGTGGCACACGCCTGTAATCCCAGCACTTGAGAGGATGAGGCAGGAGGATCGCTTCAAATTTGTGACCAGCCTTGGCTACAAAGTGAGCTCAAGGCCAGCCTGAACTGCATAACGAGACGCTGTTTCAAAGAAAAGGAAATTCCATTTTTTGATTGTTTTTTGAGACAGGATCTCACTATGTAGTTCAGGCTGGCCTCAAACTCACTGTGTAGCCCAGGTTGGCCTTGAACTCAGGGGAGTCCTCCTGCTTCAGCCTCCTGGGATTATAGGCATGTGCCACCACATCTAGCAGCACTGTTTTTTTTTTTGTTGTTGTTGTTTTGGTTTTGTTTTTTTTTTTAAGTTTGAACTCTGTGCTTTCATATCATTGGAAAAAAATCTTTCCTGGTTTGGTTATGTTACAAACTATGTTTTTGTTGGGTTCCTTCATTAAGGACACTTCATTTTTTAAGTTTATTTTCTGAATATGGAGACTATTCACCCAGTTCTGTTGTCAATCATCATAGCCAAGCATACTCAAGAGACCAGTGCCCAGCCCTACCTGGTTTTATCTCCGTGTTAGACTGGAATCCTGCAGCAGAAGGGTGGCCGGACTGGGCATTGTGGGAATGACACTGATTTCTGGGGATAAATGCTGCTGGAATGAGGCAGGAATGGCCCAGCCTCTGAGCCTGAGTAACGAGGTAAGCGGAGCCGAGATCAGATTCTTGCTTTTCCCACGGGCTCGTAGGATGGAGGACTGGGCCCAACACATGTCCTCCCAGAACCTGGGAACATGAGCTGGTCGGGAGCAGGGGTCTTTGCGGATGTCAGTCAAGGTGAAGTCCTGCTGGGTTACTGTGGCCCTGAATCCAGTGGGTCCTGTACAGAGACAGGGAGGGGCCATTTGAGGACAGAGGCAGAGATGGGGTGCCAGGGTGCAAGGCCAAGGAATAATTCTATTCCAGAGTTGCCGGAAGAGAGGAAAGGAGACTGGTCTGCCACCTGGTCTCAGGCTTCTGGCCTCCAGAACCGCGAGAGAGCACATTCGTTCTGGCTGTTTTCAGCCACCCAGTGTGTGCTTAGGAGAGGAGCAAGGCTCTACAGGATAGCAGGAAGCTGGGACACCGGGCATGGGTCCAAGCCTTCTGATTCCAAGCCTGCAGCGACAGGCAAGTGGTCTCCCCCAGTGGCTTTGTCCCAATCGGTGATGTGTGGGCTCTGATGACTTCACTGTGAGATTCTCCCCAGTGTTAGGACAAGAGGCACATCACAAATGTGACTGTCCTACAGGTGGCAGGTGGATCGTGCTGTTGGCCATGGCCTCTGTGGTGTGATTGGAACAGGGATCCTGTGGTTGGGACTAAACAGCTGACACCTGTCACTTAAAGGACGAGGGGCTTATTTGGCTTATGGTTGCAGAAGATTCAGTCCATGGTCACTGGTTCCAAGGCAAAAACAAATGAGATGGTTGGTAGAAAGGCATGGTGGTTACCATACTCAGCTCATACTAACCAGGAGGTAGAGTGCAGGGGAACAGTTGGAGAGGAAGGGGCCAGGGCTAAGATGCAGACCCTAAGGTCCACCCC
Source organism: Dasyprocta punctata (assembly GCA_004363535.1). Taxonomy (NCBI): domain Eukaryota; kingdom Metazoa; phylum Chordata; class Mammalia; order Rodentia; family Dasyproctidae; genus Dasyprocta; species Dasyprocta punctata. The sequence goes on along the minus strand of RJWM01024627.1, from coordinate 20,853 downwards.
TCCCCACTTGGCCCACCAGACACAGCAGAAAGGTGCTTGAGAGTTGAGATAACTCCCAAGTCTATGAAGTTGACAATCTAGAGCAATTGTTGCAGCTGGGTATTGTAGCTCATGACAGTAATCCCAGTACTCTGGAAGGCTGAAGCAGAAGGTTTACAAATTCAAGCTCAGCCTGGGCAGTTTAGCAATGTAATGAGATCCTGTCTCAAAATTAAAAGAATAAAAAATACATGTAAAATTTCTGGGGATGTAGCTCTGTGCCAAAGCCCCGTGTTCAATCCTCACTACTGGAAAAAAAAAAAAAAAAAAAAAGATGAACTGCACAGGGAGCAAGGGCAGTTGTGTGTCTGTCCTTGTGTCAGAGTGTGAATGAGACAGCCTCAAGTTCTTCTGCAAACTCAGTTCCTGAGACAGCAGAGAGGTGCAGAGGCGGGTCTCCTGCTGCACATGCAGCGGCCCTTTGTGACCAGGTTCTCGGGAGCCCCGAGTGCCCTCAGCATCCCAGACGGAACGTCCCTGAGGTCAAGAAGCTGGTGCTTGGCCCAGCTGCCCTTCATGCCTCATGCTTGGAACTCCCCTCTCTTGCTCCAGGGACGCCCTGCTACCTCCCCCATAAAGCAAAATGCCCAGCGTCCCTCCCCAGCGGTGACCGAGGGGTCATGGGACCTGGCACTGCCCAGCTAGTCAAGGGGACAGTCCCTGATGAGTGGGTTTGCCCACGAGGGCACGCCCTGAACCCTGATGTGTTTCACTGTGTGGAAGCTTTGGGCCCCTGAACTGGAGGACCAGATGCCGGGTGACAAGTGCTGGAGAACAACCCCAGATGGGGCGCTTGGGACGTTTGGCAGGTTCAGTTGCTTCCTCCCAGTTTTGGAGTTGAGTGCACATCAGTCTTCACTAAGGAAATGCGGTGTGGACGGAGCAGGACGCTGTCCAGTGTAGACACCAGGATCTTTCTGATTCCCACGGGGAAGGCGGGAAGGCGGCTCACGGGGCTCCAGTCGCTTGTGCCTTTGAGAACTCTCCACCCCTCCAGAGACTGGGATTCTCACAAAGCCGGGGCCGCCCACAGAGCTTTGCAGGGCAATGGAGGGTGCTGGAGTGTGCTGGAGACTCAGGACCAGGTGCAGGGCGCACGCCAGCCTGTGTGGCCAGGTCCCAGTGCCACCTTCACCCTCATCGCACCGATCAAGGGGACAAACGAGACCTACTCGCATCTTGGCGTGCAGCTGCAGCTTCAGAGACTCGTGCACATGTCTTTACCTCTTGGAACCTCAGTTTTTCCATCTGGAAAATGGCAGTGGTCATATATCATAGTGATTCAGTGCCCATGCAAAGGGGCATGGCTCTCACGCTTGGTCACTGAGTGACCCTGGTCGCCCCACCCCCAAAGCTGTCCGGGCACCTGTGGAGGCCCCGAAAGTGCAGGTCCCTCCAGGTGAGGCTCACGGGCTGCGGGCACTGTCTGCTCTTTCACTGGAATTCTTGGGATGAGGCGCCCATGGTTGAAATAATTAGCTTCCGGCTGTCCTCCATTTCAGTAATTACACCCTCAAGGATAGGCTTCCCTTGTTCTTTACAAAGATTCTTTAGAAAACACCAGGCCGTGCCAGCTGGGCTGGGGATGTGGCGTCTTGCCCGAGCCAGGCTGAGGCGCTGGGCTTGGCTGCAGAGGGGCGGGTGCCAAGGAGCGCAGGCCGTGCCCCTCTCCGAGCCGCGTCCTCTCCTTTTGGAGCTGGCAGCCTGTGGCTACCCGCCCCCCAGTGACCCCAGGGCAGGCGGGGTGCACAGAGGGCTGGGGCCCAGCCCACTCTGCAGCCACGGTGCATCCTGCTTGCCCCCTGAGCTCCGGGCCGGGGTGCCACAGAGAGAAGGAAGCGATCTGGGTTTCTGCTGTGGCAGGGGGTAAGGTCATGGGGAGGGGTCACTCAGGCTGCGGGGACACGGATGCCATGAATGAAGCTGTCCTTGGGTGGCGTGGTGTGACAGGAGGGCTCAGATGGGAAGCCCAGCCCAAGACTGCTTTAGAGAGCTACCCAGGGACCCGGTGAGTTGCAGGGACTTACCCCAGGCTTCTCTCTTTGGTCCGTCTGTGAATCCTAGAGAACCACATTCCAGCACAGAATCGCATGGCACAAGATTCCTTTTGGGTGTAAGTGACAGAATCCAACCCAAGCTCATTTCAGAAAAGAACATGGTTTGTAGGTGGACACAAATAGAAAATGGAGGGTACATCTGGCTTCAGGGAGGGCTGGATCCAGGAGTTCAAAAGGTGTCACCGAGCACTGCATTACTCAGACCCTAACTTGATTGTGACTGTGGTAGCTTCATCCTTGACGCAGACAGCCCAGGAAGCCAGGCTTAGGAGGGCTTTGGAGCTCCTGACTTGGAGGGTCAGGCGATTCTGTGTTGATTTTCCAGCAACAGCCTGGGTAGGACTTTGAGGTGTTGGGACTTGGGGCGCATGCCACCGAGCTGCTGGGCTCTGGGCAGCCCTCTCCCCAGCTGTCTCAGGGCCTCTCCCTCCCTCTCCCTCACCCTTCTCTCCTGGGGTGACTTGAGGAGTGGCCAGTGTTGGGGACACTGTTGGAACTCAACAGACTTTGGGGTGCAGAGAGCTCACTCCTGTCCCACAGGGCCCACGAGCCACTGCTCACAGGTGGGGCTGTCTGTCTCCCCATGTGGACACATACATGGGTGTGTGTGTGTGTGCATGCGTGCGTGTGTGTGACAGAGACAGAGAGACAGGGAGGCAAAGCACACGTGCAGAGCTGACAGCTACAGGCCAGTGTCACCCCTGCCAGGGACGTGACTGGGGACGCGGGCCCTTGGGAGGGCTGCCCACCCCGTGTGATCCCCCTGCCCTCCCAGGCATGGGAATTTTCTAAAACCGTCTTCTTCCCTCTTGGCTGGCACCGGCTCCAGGCTCACCAGCATCTGCGGCCCTTTGACGTGAATGGAAACTCTGCCTTGTGACTCATGAGGTGGCCCGAGGGAGGAGCGTGGGACATAGGGGCTGGGGAGGTTGGCATGGAGGCCACGGCCCTCACCCGTAACCCACATTCCCAGCTCTCGGGTGAAGGCTGGTGTCCTGGCGGGTGGCCCTCCGGCGGCTGACTAACAGGGGTGCAGCCCTGCGCTGGCCCCGCTCCGGGAGGGAAGGGTTCCAGAATTCCAGGCGCTGGGAGTGGAGCAGCCGCAGGGACAGCAGGTGGCCTCTGCACCCCCACGCGACCCTGCTGGCCTCTCCCGGCCCAGCCTGGCAGTTGTGCTTGCTGCCCACAAGCCTAGCATGCAGGAGCCTGCAGAGACCTGGGGAGGCAGGGCACAGTGTACAGTGACACCACAGAAGCTGCCTGGGGCCCCCCAGTTGGGATCACCCTCTGCACCTCTGCGCCCGGCTCTGTGCTGGGCCTGGCCTGGCTGGGGATAGATACGCACGCTCCACGCTCGCTGGCTCAGCAGACATTCAGGGCACCTCCCCCGGGCTGCGGGGGGGCACGGCACACCCCTTTCGCCCCTCTTCATGCTTGTGTCGTCATCTCTGTGTGTCGTGTGTGACTACCTGGCACAGCTGTGTGTGCATTTGTGTGTTGTGTGTCTGTGTGTGAATGTGTAGCTCACGCACATGTGCATTTGTGCTGTGTGTGTGTGTGCAGCATGCCTCTGTGTGTAAATTTGCAAGTAAGTCTGGTTCAAAGAGTGATTGCATGAGCTGGCGCAGAAGCCACCAGCCTCAAGCTGCCAGGCAGCAAACTGGTATGCAGCAGGCCCGGGTGCGAGGCAGGAACCCCTGGGGCTGAGTGGCCAGAGTAAAAGAAGCCTCATGCAGGTAGGTGGGTGTCTGGGGTAGGAGAGAACGGGGGCCCTAGGGAGGAAGGCACCACCCCAGGGGACCCTGGGACCCTGGGAAACAAATCACCCGAAGCAGCACAGGTCAGTGGCGGGCACTGGCCTTATGGTCAACCATTCAGGGAAGGACCAAAAGCAGGGATGATTGGTGCGATGAGAGGCCGAGCTGGGAGCGGGTGGCTGGCGGCACTCGCCCTGGCCAGCTGGCTCTTCCTCGTTGTGCTGTATTGTGTGGATGGGAGAGTGGAGCGTGGGACTGATTTGCTCATTGCTTCCAAGGAAGACAGGAAAAGCAAGCAGCAAGGTGCCATGAGACAGGTCTGAACTCCAGAGCATGGCGAGTTTCACTTCCAGCAGTAGCAAAATGATTACCATCACCACCAAAACCACTACCATGAAAACCACCAGCACCATTGTCACCACCACCGTGACCATCATCACTCCAACCACCACCCTTACCACCACCATTACCACCACCACCACTACCAGTACCATCAGTACCATCATTATCACCTTATCACCAAGATCAGTGTCCCTGGAACCATCACCACGACCACCACTACCATCTCCACTACCACTACCAATATCACCACCACCACTACCACCAACACCATCGTCACCATGAGCATCGCCACCATTATCACCACCACCATCACCACCAACACCATCGTTATCATGACCATCATCATCGCCATCCAGTTACTGCTACTAGGGTAATGACTGGATATTTGTTTGTCCCCATCTTTTTTCTGTGCTGCTTGAGCCATGTTCCAGGAAGCTGCTGCCAGATTGGGGACTTTGCACGCTGGGCCCCCATGTTTGGTGTCTAGCTGGGGCTTCAGTCGTTGGAAGCAGGAGGAGTACGGGAGGGAGGATGGACAGACAGGAGGGACAGTGTCTTCTTTTCTTCCTTCCTGTCCAGTGGCAGTGGTACAGCCAACAGGTGGCCCTTCCCTGATGCCTCAGCAGGTCGCATCTGCCCCTCATCTTTGAAAACACTCTCTCTGTGACAGACCTCTCCAAACCCCTCTGACAAGTGGGCCGTCTGCTTTCCGCAGACTCTGAGAGGTGCCGGGCTGCGGTGTGCCAGGCACGTCACACACACCCAGGGGATCCTGGCAAGGCCTACGCGACTCGCAGCAGCTCCAAGTGCCTGGTGACCGCCGTGTCTGGGACACCCGGGGCTGAGTCAGGGATGCAGTGCTGCAGGGGGCATGGCCTGGGGAGATGGACGGGGCCATGCTCTGGGGTGAGAATCACAAAGGAGCCAGTTACCGGGTACCAGCATTTACCCGTGACAGTGGGGTGAGCCATAGGAGACCCCAGAACCTGTCCTGCTGGGGCTGTAAAGGGCAGTGAGCTCTGCAGTCCGAGGTTTTGTGATGGGGAGGGGAAGAGAGCCTGGGCTGCTGTGCCCCTGGGGTACGAAGCCTGGCTGGCCACAGCAGTGGCTGGCAGACCCTCTTGTGGGAAGGGACCGGGACATGATCTCACCAGGCAGGTGCTGTCTGGACCAGCAGGAGGGCAGAGGGCTGGCACCCAGGCTGGACCTGGCTTCCCTTCCTCTGCCTTTCCTGCCCCTTCCAGGCTCACTGGGACACATTTCTCAGTGGGTCCCCACCTCTGATGGGGTCGCCGTCCCCCTGACTCGTGTCTAACTTCTACAGCTGCTTCTCTGTCCCCTTGTCCTCTCCTTCCTCTCCACGGTGACAGCGCACCAGCCGCACGAAGCACCTGTCATCCACCTGGCTGGAGGTGCAAGCTGGGGCAGCTCACCCTTCCCACGGGGGCCACGACGGACACCCCGAGATCGGGTGGGGCCTGCATGCCCACGACGCAGCCACCGCTTCTTCGAGTCAGCCTCTCAGGTCCTGTTTTCCTCATCACGTGGCCTGGTCTGCTCTGATGGACAGTGCAGTTCGGCCCAGAGCCCCAGTCGCAGCACAAGGCCCAGGAAGCGCCCGGGGCTCAGGCTACAGCTCTGCCTCCTGCCCCGCAGAGCAGCCGGGCCCGGCGTCCCACGGTGGTGACAGCTCACTGCACCAACCCACACCCATGGAGCCACAAGTTGCACAGTCAGGGTCAGGGGACCGGGACCCGGAGCCAGGTCTTGGCCTGTGTGGGGCAGGGTGGGGACCTGCCACCTGCACAAAGGCCTCTTTACTAGGCCGGAGGACGCTCGCCACTGCCCGCCAGGCCCCGTGGGACCCGCCCTGCAGACACAATGGTCAGCTTGTACCTCCGGCCGCCCAATCATCCCCACCCCGCCTGGGTGTCAGGAAGGAGGGGAGCGAAGGGGAGCCAAGGGTCACCGAGCAGGCTCTGTGTCATTGGCAAGGCCCCAGCAGGTGCCCGAGTCCCCGGAGCAGCTGAGTGTGGGTGGCAGAGTTGCTCCCCAAAGGTGACTGTGGCCCAATCTTAGAGCCGTGACTGTCACTTAAAGTGACAGAGGGGAACGGAGGGTGCTGCTCCCTCATCTTCAGGAGGAGAATTGTGCTTGGGCCACCAGGCAACTCCCCTCAGGCAAGGACACAGATTCTCCCCCGAGCCTCTGGGGTAATGCGACCCTGCGACACCTTGACCTTCACCAGTGGGAGCCCCGTTGACCTCTGAACTCCAGTGTGGCGTGAGGCTGAGTCTGTGTCCCAAGCCTTGAGTTGTGGTCATCTGCTGAAGCAACAGGAACAGGAAACCATGAGCCCCAAGGTCGCACACCCCACGCTGCAGCCCCTGAGCCTGGAGACCCCCTTCCAACCCCAGGAACACGGGGAGTGGCCCACACCAGGCCTCAGTATGGCACATCCTCTGTCCACAGGAAGTCACAGGTAGACACGGGCACGTGTCAGGATGCAGGTCCAATCTAGCCCCGGGTGAGGGCCTACTGGGGTGCGGGGGGCCCTGCAGGACAGGCAGCGTGGGGGCTGCAGGGGCAGGGAGATGCAGAGGGAGAGTTTGAGGAGTCTGGAGAGGGAACAGTATCCCTGCCGAGATGGGCATGGCTGGGGGCAGGTGGCTGTGACCCCGGTCCCTACCCTTGCACCCCAAGGAGGTCCAGGGTGAATGAAGACAAAGACCCCTCAGCCCCGCCAGGAAGCCCAGGCACGTCTAGCGTTCCTGTTAAAGGGGACGCTTTCTGAGGTCGCAGGATGTCAAGAGGTTTTGGAACACAAGTGGGGGACATTAGAGGTGGGCCCACGGGTGGGGTGGGGATATCCAGAGGCCAGCCGGCAGGGACAGGCCACTGTGAACACATGCAGCTGGCTCTGCCACAGCCCCCCACCTCGCCACATCCACCCAGTGCCAGGGGCGGTGGTCACGTGCAAAGGGCCGCATGCTGACCGGGATCCACGCTGGGGTTCTCGGGGAACCCAGCAAGCCACAGGCCAAATGCATCGGGAAATCTCACCCTGACCCCGCACCCTCGAGGCCTCCGTGTCCTTGGAGCTGCCACCAGGGGAGGCGCTTCTGTCCCATAGCCACCCAGTGTCCCAGGCGAGCACAGGGCGTCCCCAAGGCCGACAGCAGCTGCCTGGTGCGTTCCCACGGTGGCGAGCTGGAGAGCCACACGCCTGGCCTGCTCATCCGTCACCCTACTCAAACACACGAGCCACGCAGTTGGGGCCAGGGTTCCAGGAAGGATGGGGCCACCTGATCACAAAGCTGACACGTGCGTGCCTCCTTGGGCCACCTTCGCGCCTCCTCTGCCTGGGTCGCCCTCCCCCTCCTTCGGGGGTGCAGATGAGAATTGGAGTGAGTCACTGGCTGGGGCAGCCTGGCTGCCGAGACCTCAGGGGTCCCCTCCTCGGGCAGCAGCTGGGTCTGGAGCCAGATGGGGAAGGAGAAGGGACCTGCCCTTCCGCTGGGCTGGGACATGGGTGGCCCTGCCCTTGCTCCTGTGCCCAGACTGTGGCTTGAGTGTGCTGACCAACCCCACCGAGACCTTTGTCAGCTCAGAGTCCTCGCTGGTCAGGAGGGCTCCTTACATGGGCTGTGGCTCTGTCCCAAGTGGCTGGAGGGCGGGTCCCAGGCCAGATGCCGGCCCCCACCCCTGCGGCCAAGAGGAGCCAGGCAGGTGACTTCAGGGTGTACCCACCAGAGGTCCCAGGGAGCGAGGGCCCCAGGACAGGGCTCACACCCTTGCTCTTGTCCGGGTCTGTTCCAGCTGAGTGTGCCCACGACTGGGCCTCATCTCTGGCCTCAGTTTCCTCACCTGTTTGTGAAGGCAGCCAGTTGGGCCAGTTAGATAAGTCAGTGGCGATGGGAAAGGCAGCCCCTGCAAACTCCTGCTGTGGGTCAAATGGTGCTCCCCGCATTTCCAGTTGTCCTCATGAGGGGAGAGGACAGCAGGCGCAGACACACACAGGGAGAGGCCGTGGTGCCGTGGAGCGGGGGGCCACCCGCAGCCGGAGGGCGCACAATGGGCATCTGCAGAGCTGCTGCGGGACAGCCGGCCGCACCTCCATCCTGCACTTCTGAGCCCCAAAGAGACTGCAGAGGGCTGCAATTGAAGCTGCCCAGTCTCCCCACAGCCACAGGACAAACGGAGTCGGGGACAGACTCACAGCATCCTGGCAGCATATGCAGTGAATCTCCACCGACCCAACCATGGCTCTGCCCCCACCCCCAGGCCCTCTCTGTCCCAGAGGCTCCAACTCTGGCCTCCTGGGTCTGGGAAAGGGGTCTGGACCCTGGGGATTAGAGTATGAGGTCCCCAACCTGCATCTCTGCTGGGCCTGGGCGGCCCACTGATGGGGTAGGGTGCGGTGGCCAGGCTGCCCTGGGTGATCATTGCTGGAAGTTGGGGACCCTTAGCAGCAAGCACCCGGAGGGTGGTGTGACCAGGAGGACATGGGGTCCCCCTGCGGGCTCCTTCTCAGAGAGGGGCCTCAGCAAGGAAAAGCAGTCGCTCTCCTCCCAGGTGACCTGTGTGCCTGCCCTGAGCAGGAAGCGTCAGTGACAGGCCTGGGGGCCGCAGCGGCCACACAAGGGTCACGCAGCTCAGCTCAAGCCTGGCTCTGCACCCAGGAGCAAGTTCGGCTCAGGCCGCGCCTCCCTGGAGCGCCAGTGAAGGGAGGACAGAAGCCTGCTGTCACTGTCCCCTTCTAGCAGCTGTGTTCCTGCTCATTAAGGTCCTTTGAGGTCCTTTCATCTCAGTGAAATTGCAGGCTCCTGGCAAAGCCCTCAATTAGCTGGAGTCCTCCGGTGGCCCCCGGGTGGCCAGCCCGCTCTCCTGGAGCCTGCGGGAGCCCAACGGAGGAGAGACAATCCCAGCTTCAGCTCCCCAGGCTGGGGGCCTGACCCCAGGCGTGGGCATCATGGAAACTGCTTCAAAAACAGCCCGGTGAGGCGGAGGGCTCGGCAGCTTGTGAAACACGCAGCCTGGCTCTCCCCCGGCATGCCTCCTGGGCCCCCCAGAGCCGTGATGTCACCACGGCTCCACGCCGCTGCCAAGTGCCCGCCCGGCATGCAGGCCCCTCCTGCCAGCTCGGCACTGACGCAAATCAAAAGCCTGCAGCTCTCGGATCAGTGGCGTCCCGCCACTCAGCCGGCAGCCTGCGGTCTGCGCAGGGCGGGGCGGGCTCAGGCTGCGGGGCCGGCCGGCCTTTGCAATGATCAGCTGCGTGGCGACGGAGGTCAAGGAGACAGGCGTCCTTGTAGCTCCCCTCCGCCCCTCTGCCCAGGGGAGCCACAGCTGCTAGCCAGCCCCCACCCTGTCGCCCTGTCCCCAGAGGGACTGGGGTCCTTGGTTCTGGGCACGGTTCTTCAGCCAGTGTGGCACTGAAGCACGGCAGGAAGGCAGGCTGGGTGGACAGGCGAGCCGCGAGGCAGGTGCTGTGCCCGTGTCACGGCCTCTAGGGGCTGGTCTCACCTCTCGGAAGACCCTGGCAGCCACGCAAACACACTGGAGGGTCCCCCCGACCCCCGAGGAGCACAGCTTCAGAGATGAAGGGGCTGGGCTTGCAGAGGTGGGGGACACTGGAGGGTCCCTTCCAGGCACTGGGGTGGGAGCCAGACGCTCTGCCAACCTGAGGGAGCCTTCCGCTGTCCCGGAAAGGCGCACGCATGCGCTCCCACATGCAGACACACACGTGCACATGGCTGCATGCGAACATGCATAGCACGTTACACACGTGTGCACAAGTGCCCTGCTCACACACGCACAGCACATGTAATCCCAGCACACGTGCATATATGCGACCCATGCATAAAGCACTCACGCGTGTGCCTCCATGTGAACACAACACACAGGCGTGCACACGTATGCACACATTCATTGTACAGGCGTGCACACGCGCACACCCACGGAGATTTCACACACGTACCCGGCACACACACAACAGGGTGCGAGCGCCTCCTGCACCACACAAGGACACCTCCCATCCCCCACGGCAAACTTGTGCTGCACACTTAGGATCTGGCCCTCTGCCCTGTACGCCGTGGACACGGAAGAGCAGGGAGTCCGGGCGTTGAGGAAAGTCATCTGGGGCAGCCGCTCTGGGCCCCAAACAAGGCAGTGACATGAGGTCCCAAGAGAATCCACTGGGGTACCTGGGCCATCACAGCAAACAGCCAGGGGACAGGCGATGTGACAGCTGTGGCCAGGGCGCGGCATGCCCAGAAAACCTGTCCACCTGCGTAGCCCCAGTGCCGCTGCACCGTCAGAGCCAGGCAGTGCGGAGGACCGCTCAGCCTGGGCCTCTCGTGTCTGCGGGTGGCCCAAGGGCGGGACTCCAGGGGACGCAGCCTCTGAGGTGCAGCCTGCCCATTCCTGCCTCACCCCAGTGCCGGTCACCTTCAGATGGGCAGTCGGCCAACAGGGAGGCCTCTACCCCTGCCTCTGTCCTCTGAGGCTTTGTCCCAGCCTGAGCCTGAGGTGGGGCACTGCCGGGTACCAGACAGACGCCAGGCCCGGCCGTGCAGCTGCCAGCCCCCGGAGACGCCCTCCTGAGGTCACCAAGTGCGCCGCCCACTGCAGGTGCTTCTCCAGGTGGGCTGAGAGCCTGTGGGGCTGCTGGGGAAAGGTGCAGAGCGGGGCAGCAGGGCGCAGCGCGTTCAGAAGGAAAGCGCGCGTCCTCCTGAAGGGAGCCCACTGGCCGCCCTCTTGGCTGGGCCGGGCACAGCAGCTGGTGTTTCTCTGTGCGGACTGCGGGCCCATCCTGCCTCTTGGGTTGGGGTGTCACCTGTGTGCTCTCCAGAGGGCCCATATTCTGGGGCCACCGGCATGAGGCCTCCCACTGCACCGCAGGGCCTGGGAAGCCAGAGGGGCTCACTGGAGAGGCCCCTCACCTGCCTCCTTCTCCTCCTCGGCCGGAATCACTGGCATAGGCTGCCTCTTCCAATGCGCAGCTGGCTGACAGGCTCGGTCCCTGCCAGGCAGCCATCGGCGCAGATGGGGACGGGTGAGAGGCAGGCAGCCAAGACGGGCAGTGCAGAGGCCTGCGAGTCACAGAGAGAAAGACAGGATCCACACCTCCGACAGCCACCTGTCCGCCCGGGCTGAGCCGGGGCCTCTCCTCCGAGGCCCCGCCCCTCTGCTCACGGGAGGTGGAGACCCACAGCCTGCGCCCGCACAGCCCCCGGACAAAGCAGAGAGTGTTTGGCTCCCTGAGGCCGATCCAGGCCAAACTAACCAACGCTTCTGTCTTGCTGCCCACTGCGGCAGCCACGGAGGCCAGGGCCCCGAGTCAATATTCACACACTCTGATCTGCCCTTCAGTTTATAAGACATAATATTTGCTCTTCTATTAGGAAAATAAGCAGGAGTTATCCTTTAAGGGCTGTGTACACACGGCTGCCCTTCAGAGGCGAAGGCTGCTCTTTCTAGACCGTGTGGGTTGAAAGCCCTCGCCCCCACGGGACCCCAGGTGGCAAACCCAGGCCCCCTGGCTCACCTTGCCTGCCCAGGATGACCACAGGGAAGCAGCCGGGGCTGCCAGAGGGGCTGGGCCTGAGATCAAAGCCGGGAGGAGGCGGCTCTGGGCCGCTGAGCGCTGCACAGCTGTGTCCCAGGCCGGGTGGCACTGAGCCATCTCTAGGTCCCACGCCATCACATGGCCTTGGTGAAGAAGCAGCTCACAGCAGAACGACAGAGACCTTCGATCTGGCGAAGGCCTGCATCTAGATCTCAGTCCTGTTTCTTGCTGAGTGCGACCTTGGGCAGTGGGCACAGCCTCTGCAGGCCTCCGTGGTTCTGCCCATCTCGAGGGATCCAGGCCACCTGGGTTGGAGTGGGAGGGCAGCTGGCTCCTACCAGCCGTGGTGGCCACAGGGCCTCTCCCAGCCCTGCCTTCAGGGACCTCACTTTGGTGGCTTTGAATCCGCCATGATGGGGTGATTACAGCACGGGACATGGTCACTGCTGCGTGCCGAGAGCCAGAGTCCCTGCACTTGGGCAACAGAGAGGACAGTGTGTGAGCACAGGCTCAGGGCAGGTTCCTGATACCAGAATCACGGGAGCACAGTGCAGATACAGGCCTGGCTGACCAGGTGACAGAACACTTGATTCTCCAGTCCTTGCCACCTGCCGAGGCAGTCGCTTTGGTCCCCGTGGGAGACCAGGTCCTCCTCATAGGCTCTCATCCTGGACTCCCCCAGGGGACCTCCACTGCAGCTACCGCCTCCTTTGTGACCTCCAGGGCCCAAAGCAGAGGGCTGGGCTTCTGGCCTCTCTTACACATGCCCAGAAAGCTGTGGGTCTCCCCGGACCCAGCACATGTGTTTCTGGGGCTCTCAGCCCCTGCTGAGTTGCTGGATCCCCTCTGGTGGCCCTTCGCGTGTCGGCTCAGCCCTGCTGGCTTCCGTGGTAACAGGAAGTGGGGCCAAATGTGTGTGTCCTCCCGCGGACCTGGCTGTGATTTAGGGTGGGGGCAGGAGGAAGGATGCCCTGAGCCCTAAATATCTTCTGGACCTGCTGCTTCAGCCCTCGGACCCCAGGTTCTCCACTTCTGAGAGAGAATTTTGAGATCTCTGTGCCTATCTGAGTGGGGGTGGGGGTGGCTGCCACCTGCCGTCCCAGGAATGGCATCTTCCGCTCACCCTCCGAGTTCCACGTGGGCTTCCTGGGGCCCCGCCTGGGGAGGGGCAGTTACGTGTTTGTTTTTGGGCAAGAGAAAGGATTAGGCAACCTGAGTGGACTGGGAGGAGGAAGGGACTGGAGGTCAATCCCGTGTCAACCATGTGCGGGAGCCGGCAAGCGACCAGAGGACATTAACAAGGAAGCGCTCTGGCCTGGTCACACGCACAGGGTGTCGCCGGCCTGTCCCCCAGCCCTGCCTCCACCTCTCATTTCTGCTTCCTCCTTCCTTGTGAGCAGCCTGCCTGACTCAGTCCTAACCAATCTCTCCTGCTCCTCCTCAGTCGCCCATGTGCTCTCCAGGGCCCCATCTCAAGATGCCCAACTTTCTGCACCCAGATATTCTCGGAGGACCTGACAGGAGCTCGGCCCAGCCCAGCCCAGCTGCTGGGGAGTGGGGAGACCTGAGGGAGGAGGTGTGTCACACAGCACCACGGAGGCACATTCCACCAAGGATCGGAAGGCCCCCGGTGGGCAGATTTGGGGGAGACAGTGTGTGGCCACAGTTGCCTCCGACACAGAAAAGGAGTAGCTGGTCCTCCAGGAGTACCAAGAAGCCAGCGCAGCAGAGCCAGGCCTCCCCGACCCAGGGACCCTCTTCCAGGGAGGGTGGCCCGCCGGCTCCATCCTTCTGGACACCAGGCAGTGGCAGGTGTCCAAGGGGAAGAGTCCTCACAACGTAGAAGAAATAGAGATAGGTAGAAAAGACATGAAGAGAACTGGGAAACTGAACTAAAAAAAAAAAAAATCCTGCAGTTTTGGGACACAAAACTTACTTAAGCCATTTTCCCTTATAGGAATCTCATTCAAAATTCTGCCCCAACATCTTAAGACCCCAGGAGCCCCACTGGGCCATGGTTTTCACCTGTGGGCGTCACTTCCTCCTGCAGACTCCGCCCTCCGGGAAGCGGCAACAGGAGCGGGCAGCGGATCTCAGCTTCACACACAGGGAATGGTTCGCACCGTGACACGGCCGCCAGGTGGGTGAGCTGACGGACAGCAGGACACACCCCCAGATCGCTCATCCTGGAGACACCCCAAGATCCCTTAATACACCCTACGGGATCATAAAATGCCCCCTCTCTCAAGGGCCCATACTATTTCTTTGAGGGTGTACTTCACTTTTCTGCCTTTTATGCCTCTTACTGATGCTTCCAAAATTCCAGTTTTGCAACAAGAGTCAGCAAACCTGCAACTTAATTTTATGTGTGAAATGGGTGGAAGAACCCCCTAGAACCCAGTCTGGTGATACATGTCCCTCTGGTGGGTCCCAGGCCCTGCTGATGGCTGATACCTGTCAGGGCCGTCACATACCTGAGAGCAGTGGTGTCACCCCATTGTCTATTTCAGGGGACCACGGGATCTTGGGACCTGAGCTGACGAGGAGGAACTGCAAGCAGCGGTCTAGGGGACTCTCTGCTTCCACCAAAGACTGGTGCGACTCCCACCCCAGACTCCATGGCTGGGACCTCAAGGCCCAGAGCCCAGGCAGGGCAGCCTCTGCACCTGCGGAGCTCCGCCGACTGTGTGTCTGGGTAGCAGGTCTGAGGCCCACCTGTGTGGGAAGGACCTTCCATCCACCCTCCAGGAAAGAGAGGCAGGTCAGTCGCCAGCCCTCCGGGACACACCTAGGAGCTGAGGTCCTTGGGTTCCTTTCTTCTGGAGCATCGACTCAAGCGATCCCTGTATGCCTGATGCTGCAGATAGGGGACAGATGGGGACACACAGCAGACAGCTTCCTTCCCACCCTCAGCCTGGCTCTGAGCCCCAGGTAGGACCTCAGGGCGAGAGAGGCCCAGGACATCAGCGGAAGGAGCCTGGAGACCCACAGGGTTGTGGGGCCCCCGGGGAACACGGAACATCAATGTTTCCTCTTTAATGATCACTATGGATTTCTCATGTGGGGCGCAGTCTGCATGGACCCTTGAGCACATTCGGCACACCTCAGAGTCTGGCTGGGACTCGTCGCGTTCCCTGGATGGCTGATGGGAGGGAAGCAGGACATGACCACCTCGCCCTGCTCAGTGCCAACTGCTCTGGAGGGGCCCCACGGTCTGCGTCACAGAACCAAGCAGCACAGGCCACTGCACATGAGGGGGCTGGGCTTGTGACGATTAAACTGGGATGACCCAGAGGTGGGGGTTCTGTGGAACTTTTATGCCACCAGATAGTATTCTTTGTTCTCAGCCATTTAAAAATTAAAACCAGCTATGGGTCAGACACTGTCTTGGTTACTTTTCTCTCGTTGTTGAGACAAAATATCTGATGCCCAACATGAAGGAAGGGGAGGTTTATTTCTTACAGTTTGGGGGGTTTCAGTCCATACTCAGCTGGATCCAAAGCAGAGTGGCATGGCAGGGCAGCCATTCATGGCCACCAAAAACAGCAAGAGTGAACAGAGCAAAAAAGAAAACATGCCATCTTCCTGCCCTTACACTGTATGCTGACTCCACCCCTGGGCGGGTGTAGCACTCATATCACCAATTCCAGTGCAAGACAATGAACCAATCATGAATGCTAGATTCAGCCTCGTCCATCAATGCATGAGATTTTGGTGGGGGCACTAGACACAAATCATAACATTCCACCCCTGACCCTCCAAAGACTCATGCACATACTTTATACAAAAGATATTTAGCTCATCTCCAAGAGCTGCCAAAGTCCTAACAGTTTCAGCATTGCTGAAAAGTTCAAGTTTCAAGTCTCCTCTGAGATCTAAGGCAAACTCTTAGCTGCAAGCCCCTGCACAAATGAAAACGAAGTTAAACACTTCCAACATGTAAAGGCACAAGATAAACATTACCATTCCAAAAGTTACAAATGGGAATACAAAACACTGGAACCAAAGCAAGTCCAAAATCCAGCAGAGCAAACATTAAGTCCTGGAGTTCCACACTCAGCATCTGAAGTAACCTGGTTGTGGAGCTCCAAAAAGTTTGGGTGCTTTTTGGAGCTCCACAACCAGGTTACTTCCAGGGTTTTCAGCTCCCATGGCTTCTCTCTTAAGCCCACTCTGCTCAGTCCTTGCAGCTTTTCTTAGATGATACATGTTCTTGACTTTTTCAAAATTCTGGGGTCTCCATTGCACCTTTGGCTTTACATTCACAGCTTCACATATTGCCCTCTCAGGTGCATACTACTTAGGTTCCCTGGCCTTCTGAATCAGGTGGAACCTGCCTTTTTAACCTCAGAACTTGTGCATTCTGTATACACCTAAAATCAGCACCACGTGGATGATCCCAAGGTCTGCTGCTAGGTGGAGAAGTAGCCAGGCTTTCCTCTCTCTTGACTGTAGGGGTTGAGTGCCTGGATCACTGAGCTCTCTGAAGCTGATTGTGAGGAACAGATTCTCTATGTCACCACCATTCTGGAACCTGGTGCAGCCCACCACCATTTTGGAACCTCCTGTGGCCTCCACCATCACTCTGGGACACAGCACTCTGCAGTTTTCTCCTCCAAGCAGTCTTTCACTTTTGCAGTTTTGAGTCTGCTAAGAATAGAGACTCGCTGCTTCCTGGGATGCCCCAAGGCTATCTTTTTTTATTTTTCTTTTCCTTCTCAGCAATCAAAGTCTTAGCTCTATCTTTACAGTCCACAGCTTTACTGGAGTTTTCTTTCCTGCCAAACTTGCAACATTTTAAATCACCCTGCTGGGCTCTTTGTGCTTGATTCACAACATAAATCTGGCTAAAAGCCCCCAACAATATCCATGCCAATGCCTCAACATTAGACTGCCTTGAAATTTCTTTTATCAGATTAATTAGTCCACCACCCTTAATCTCAGTCTCAGGCAAAGTCTCTGGACATGATCAAAATGCAGAAAAACCTTCTGCCAAGCCATAACACACATCGCATGGAGTCCAACAACCAATGCAGTCCTTCTTCCCAGTAGAAACCGCCTAAGCATGGTCTTTACCAGCAGGTTTTCTATCAACCTTCTGGTCTCCTGAGCTCTCACCAGAATATCTCCTACAGAACAATCTAAGCTGTTCCAGCTCCATGCATTCAGGCGACACCTCTGAACCTTTCCAAACTCTTCCCACAAGCCATTCCCAGAGGCTCTTGAACCACACGGTAAGCTTTAGTCACAGCAATGACCCCACTCTTGGTACCAAATTCTGTCTTGGTTACTTTTTTCTCATTGCTGAGACAAAATACCCGACGCCCAACATGAAGGAAGGGAAGGTTTATTTCTTACAGTTTTGGGGGTTTCAGTCCATACTCAACTGACTCCAAGGCAAAGTGGCATGGTAGGGCAGCTGTTCATGGCCACCACAAATAACAAGAGTGAACAGAGCAAAAAAGAAAACATGCCTTCTTCCTGCCCTTGCACTGTATGCTGACTCCACCCCTGGGTGGGTGCAGCACTCACATCACCAGTTCCAGTGCTAGACAATGAACCAATCACAAATGCTCGATTCAGCTGCGTCCATGACTGAATGAGATTTGCAAAGGTCACCTAGACACAGACCATAATAGATATGAACTGGCCCACTTGGCCCTCAGCTATGGGTGCTACCCCCGATGCTCCTAATGTCCCTGTTTTATGTGAAAAGACTGGCACAAAGCATGAGCAGACTCATCAAAGCCCATGTAACAGTGAACCTGGACCACAGCTCCTGTTCCTCACTCTGGGGACCACGGTGGGGCAGGGACACTGTGTCAGCCAGCCTGGTTTCCCTACTTGCTCACTGCCTCCAAGGCACCCTATCTTTGTGAGTCAGGCCAAGCTGGCTCTGGTTTTGGGGGTGCACTGATCTCTGAGCCCAGATAGTGACTGCAGGGTTGTGCAGACACTGGGGCTGGACACAGGCAGCACTCCGTAGCTGTGACCTGGCCGGGGAGTGGAGACACAGAGAAACTTGGGCCTTTGTTCCTTGGGGATCTCTGAGCTGGCCCACCCTTAAGGCCTTGAGGTGCCATGGTCAGCCCCCTCCCCAGACCCAGATAGGTCCCGCTATCAGGAGGAAGCACATGGGTTGGGGGCCAGGCCTGGAGTCTGCAGGGACCCTGAGGCCTGATAAGCTCTTTTGCTTAAGGTCACTGTGAATTGATATCTTGTCCCCTTCAACCGTCAAAGACTCTGAGCCTCATGTCTCGGGATTCCCCTTGGCAGTGAAATCCCAGCATTTTTGGGGTTGAGGCAGGAGGATGGCAAATTCTGTCCCAACCTGGAAAATTTAGTGGGTGAGACCCTGTCTCAAAATAGAAAATAAAGAATTGTGGCTATAGCTCAGTGCAAAGGCCAGACTGGGTCCCCAGTACGGAGAGCTACTGAGAGAGGCCATGTGGAGGATAAGGCCAGCCTGAGCTGCTGTTTGGTGGCCTGGCTTCCTGTGAGGTAGCCAGGGACCCAGTGACAGTGTCCAACCCTGAGAGGAGCCCCTTCCCTGGCACTGCTGCTGCGATTCATAGCCTGGGTCTGCACCTGGACCCCGTGGCCACCCATTGTGGAACTGTGGTGGACCCAAGGAGTTGGTAGTCACACTGAAATATTCCTAAGGCCCAAGGCTGTCACGGGCTTCCATGCGAAATAAAAACCCCAAATGTCACAGGACAGAAAACCGTTTTAACCCTCCCATGTACCCTGCCTGCCGCTATGAAAGCATAATCATTCCGTGGCCATAGACATAATGACATCCTGCTGGAGTCATGAGCCTGTCCACCAGTAGCATGAGTGAAGGCATGGACGGACAGACAGACAGACAATCGGCAACCTGAAAGGCAGCACAGGACTCTCGGGCGGAGCCATTCTCCATATCCCCAAGGCTGAGGGTACAAGGCCACCAGTGCCTCCAGCGGCCAGGCAGTGGTATCTGAAGCTGCACTGTCCTCTGATCCAGCGCAGAGAGGCCACCTCTGCTAGCCACCGTGACCCCTTCCGGGGGAGAAGCTCCTATTGTTCTGATGGCCCCAGTGGCTTTGGGGCAGACGGAACCACAAGCCAAGGACTGAAGGCCCCCAGGTGTGGTTTTCAGACTTGGCTGTGGCCCCTGAGGCTGCTGTGGGGCCCCTGCTGGCACATGAGTGCGCACTTGGACATGTCCGGCGGCCAGACCTGGATGGCCACGTGAGGAGGGGACTCGAAGCAGCTACTTGAAACTGCAAACTGCAGAGCTGGAAGCCAGGCCAGCGCCTGCCTCTCATGCTGCTGGACCTGTGGAATATTCTGTAAATCCCTGGTTAGGCACAAGCCACCGGCCTGCTGCCTCGGGCTTCGTACACCAGGGTAAAAAGGGTTGTTAATGTTTACTTTTTTGATTCTACATTAGGTTTGTCTCACATCATTGTTTTTACTACATATATGCAAAGCGTGTGAGACTGTCTTGGCCTCCAATCAAATCAATTTTCAAAAGTGTGTCACATTTCCATAATTCCTAACGCAGCCCATGTGCAGTTCAGTGATGGTTTAAGATCCTTGGGGGAACTGTCGACAGAAGGTTAGGGTTTTCTGGACATGTAACTGACCCGTTGTGGGTCAACAGAATCACAGAATGTTCTAGAAGCAAGAGGCCCTGCGTTGCCTCAGGGATCACTCCAGAGTAGCTCTCTGTACACCAGATTCACTTCTCTCCCTTCCCTTTCTTCCCCTCCCTCAGGTCTCCCCTTCTTGTCGCAAACGGCAGAAGTAGGTGTAAAAATGCGTGCGCACACACACACATGCTTCCTCTCTGCCCCCACTGTGGGTGGCCTTCAGCAGGGACCTTTGGGGACAGCACCATGAGCAGCAGGACACAAGTCAGGCCCCTGCACAAACTGCACAGTGTCCCGAGCACCCCGAGGGGCCTTGCGGAAGCCAGATGGAGGGCAGGACAGACTGCAGGCGTCAGGGTGCAGGGTGGCCCCATGGGAGGGAGCACAGGCTTTTGGGGGAGGGGACCACCTGTCCCGGTTTGCCCCACAGAGAGGAGGTGAGATTTTGTTCGTTTTTGCGTGATAAGAAGCTGGACCCTGCTTTTGCCCTGACCTACATTCCCAGCCCTTTTTATTTTTATTTTGAGACAGTCTTGCTAAGTCACTAAATTACTTAGGCTGGATTAGAATTTGCAATCGTCCTACCTCAGCCTCCTAGGTCCTGGGATTCACAGGGTCTGGATAAGGATGTGGGACTTAATGTAGACCAAGGAATCCCAGCAAACCAGGACTGTGGCGGAGTGGGCTGTGGGCAGCGGGTGAAGCACCAACTTCGGTGCCATGTACTGATGAGGGGACCCAGGCCCAGCGGTCCTGGTGGGGCACCCCCCACCTTGGCCCCCATCTTTTCGAGTCCCACTCGAACCCTGTCCAGGTGTGACTGGCAGTCGAGGGACCTGAGGACCCCAGGATCTGTGAGGCCCGGGCTCAGGGCTGCTCCGTGGCGCCCAGTGATGGCACAAACAATGTCACCCTTAATGAGTCACAGTGCGGCCCAGGCCCTTTCTCCTGGTGAGCTCAGGCAGCACCTTCTTCTCAGGGCCCATGGGGACCGAGTCCCAGCACCAAGTGCCTCAGGCTGGTCCTTGAACATAGGCCCGTGATGGTCCTGGAAGCCACATATGCTGTCCTGACATTTCTCTGGACTCTAAAAACAATGCAGGTTCATTGACAGCTTTCAAAAATCAAGAAAATAAAGAGACAGAAGGAAAAGCCCCTCTCCACTCTCCAAGACCACCCGGTCAGCAGCATTCGGAATGCTTCCCCCAGCCCTGCCTGCCCCTGTGCATTTTACAAGCGTGGTTAACAGAGGGAAGCACCGCGCAAGTGGCTGAGTCTCAGCTGCATCTTCTTAGGCTCTGCTTCCGTCTGCTTGGCATCCAGGGCCAATTGTACTAATGCTAGTCCTGTCCCGTCCTGTCCCCACCTGTCCCATCCCTTCCCATCCCGTCCGGCCCTGTCCCGTCCTGTCCTGTTCTGTCCCGTCCCGTCCCGTTCTGTCCCGTCCCGTCCCG
>RJWM01024626.1:0-30472 GCA_004363535.1 Dasyprocta punctata | reverse complement strand
ACAAGAACTGACATATATAAACCAATGGAAAAAGTTTGGAGAAACAACCCCAGGCACATTCAGCTATCTTATTATGAGAAAGCTGCCAAACACATATAGATCAGTGATGGTGAACCTAGGGCAAATGAAAGACATGCCAAATGAATCTATAGTAGACACAGATAAAGAAACTGAGGAGCTTAGGAAAACCATGGAAATCATGAATGCTCAACCTAGTAAAGAAATGGAAGCCATGAAACGGATCAAAACAGAAGATAAAAATTACACTGAAAATACACACAATATGTTAAATGAAGGGTAAGATAGAATATCAGATCTAGAAGACAAGATTGTGGTTAGCAATGATGAAAAGAAAGATATCTTAAAAACAGCAGGGTATCATGAAAAATCAATTGAACAGTTGCAAAATGAAGCAAAGAACAATATAAAACTGCTTGAAGTTAATGAGAAATCCTGAGATACAGAAAAAGCCATAAAAACTTCTTCACAGAATGACAGAAAACTTTTCAAGCATGAATAAAGAATTTAACATACTCATAAGACAGGCATATAGAACTCCAAGGAGCCATGACCAAAATAAACTTACACCAAGGCATATTATCATGATTCCTGAAATCCAGCACAAAAACAATACTAAAAGTGGTGAGAGAAAAGAAACACATCAACTAGAAAGCAAAGTCCACTAGAACAACAGACTTCTCAAAACAAATGCCCAAGTGAAGGAGAGCTTGGAGTGAAATATTTCAAGCTTTAAAGGAAAACAACCTCCAATCCAGACTGATGTACCCTGCAAAACTATTTTTCAAAATAAATGGAGAAATAAGACACTTCCATAACAAAGAACAACTGAAGAAATTCATGTCCACCAAAACAACTCTCCAAAATGCTCTAAACAATACTTAAGAAAAAGATATGGAAGGCCACAATTCCAAGAACACCAACAGAAAGCAGTCACAAGGCAGGGCAAGCAATTAAACAGGGGAAAGACAGGGTACCAACAACAGGAAAATAATATGAGAAGCATAAGCCAACACGTATGAGTTATAAACATCAATGTAGATCACCTCAATTAAGAGAAACAAACTGGCAGAATAGATCAAGAAATAAGATCCAACTATATTCTGCATACAAGAAGCACATTTAACTCAAAAAGAAATACAAAGACTGCAAAATCAAAGCATGAAAAATGATACTCTGTGGCAGAAATCCAGAAAAAAGCAGGGGTAGATATTCTATTTACAGAAAACGTGAACTTCAAGCCAAGACTGATCAAAAGAGACAAAGAAGGTCACAACATACTTTTAAGGCAAAACTCCAAGAACAATCATAAATATATATGCACCAAATCCGGTATACCCAACTATATAAAATGAATTAACAGATATGAAAAATTAAGTAAGCACCAACACAATTGTAATGAGGACCTTAACACCCTTTTGTCAAAAATAGAACAACTAGAGAAAAAAAAAACCAACAAAGAAATAACAGAATTGAACCAAACCTGTGAATAAATGGACTTAGTGTAAGTCTACAGAGTGTCCAACCCAACAACATCAAAATACACATTTTTCTCAGGGGAGCATGGGATATTCTCCAAAATTGACCACTTACTAGCCAATAAAACATACTTAAGTAAATGTAAATAATTTGAAATTATTCCATGCAAATTATTGGACCATACTGCAATGAAATTGGAAATCAACAGCAAAAGAAACTATGAGAACTACATAAACATCTGAAAATTAAATACTCTATTGAACAAGCAATGGAGCAGGAAGGAAATTAAAGAAGAAATTAAACAGTATATACAATTAAATATTAATGCTGATGCAATACACCACAACTTATGGAATGCAATGAAAGCAGTCCTAAGAGGGAAATTTAGAGCAGTGAACTCTCATGTAAGCAAAGTAGAATGAGCTCAAATAAAAAATCTAATGTTGAACAGTAAACATCTAGAAAAAGAACAAATCAAACCCGTAACTTGTACAAAGAAGGAAATTATAAACAGCAGAAAATAATGCAATCAAGACTAAGAAAACAATACAAAAAATAAATGAATCAGTGAGTTGTTTCTTTGCAAGAGTTAATAAAATTAGAAAACCTTTACTCAACCTCATCACAGTGTGGAAGGAAAATGCTTGTCTCTCACCATGCACTACACTAAAATAAAAATGGATCAAAGAGCTAAATATTAAAACAGAAACACTATATCTGCTGGATGAGACACGAGGTAGTAGTGTCAAAGACATAGGTGTAGGTAAAGATTCATGAAGAAACCCCAACTGCACAGGAAAAACTATAAAGAATCAACAATTGGGATTCATCCTTTTGAAAAGCTTATGCACAGCACAAGAAATTATAAATAGAATGAAAAGTCAACCCACAACATGGTAAAAATTTTAGCCAGTTGTCCCTCAGACAAAGGACTAATAGGTAGAACATGTAAAGAATTGAAAAAATGAGTCTCCCCAAATTTAAAGACCCAAACCAAAACTGGGCCTCTGAAATGGATAGACACTTCTCAGATGAAGTAAAAACAGCAAATAAATATACGAAAAAATGTTCCCCATCACTGGTCACTTGTGAGATTAGGACAACACCGAAAGTTCATCTTGCCCCAGAAAGATTTTCTATTATCCAGAAATCAGCCAATACCAAATGCTGGAGAGGCTGTGAAGAGAAAAGGAACCCCTCCACCGCTGGTGGGAATGCAGGTTGGTGCATCTACTGTGGAAATCGATGTGGTGATTCCTACAAAAGCTAAGGTTAGTCGCCCCATTTGACAGAGATAGATATTCCCCTTCTGGGTATCTTCCTGGAAGAATTAAAAACATAATACCACAACTATATATGCACAACCATTTTTATAGGAGCAGGGTTTGCAATGGCTAAATTTTATTTTATTTTATTTATCTTTATTTATTTTTATTGGAATATAAAGAATAAGAATTTTGAAAAACAGATGGTGATATCATAATTTTAGATAGACAATAATAAGCCAGGAAGTCTTGAGAATGATCATCAGAACATTTCAAAGATTATTTAAACTATACAAAAAATACGCAGATTAAATCAAGTAACAGAAGGAAAAGCATTAACTTTCAAAGATAAATTGTTTAACTATCTTAACTATTTTTATATACATATACATAAACATATACATAGTTTTTCTTTCAGTTTGTCACACAAGTGAAACAATACAATTCTTACACGTGTGATTTATTTATTTCACTAACAAGTATGTTCTCAAGGCACATCCACTTAAGTATAAAAGTGTCCAGTTTATCATTCTTTATAGCTGAGAGGTATTCCATTACATGGAAATACCACATCTTTCAGGTCCATGCCTCAGTTGATGGGCATTTAGGTTGTTTCCAAGATCTGGCTCTTATAAACTGTGCTGCTATAAACATAGGTGCACATATATCACTGTGATATGATTATTTTTTATTCTTTTGGGAAGATACCCAGGAGAGGAACAGCAGAGTCAAATGGGACCTCCAATCCCAGCTTTTTGAGGAATCTCCACACTGACTTTCACAGTGGTTGAACCAGCCTGCATTCCCAGCAACAGTGGAGAAAGGTTCCTTTTTCCCCACAACCCCTACAGCACTTGTTATTGGTTGACTTCTTAATACTAGCCATTCTTTCTGGGGTGAGGTAGAACCTCAGTGCTGCTTTAATTTGCATCTCTTGAATGACCAGTGCTGTTGAACATTTTTTCATGTATTTATTTGTTGTTTGTACTTCCTCTGAAAAGTGTGTGTTCATCTCAGATGCCCACTTTTGGATTGGGTCTTTAAATCTTGGAGGACTGATTTTTTTGAGTTCTTTATACATTCTCAATAGTAATCCTTTATCTGAGGGAAAGCTGGCAAATATTTTGTCCCACATTGTGGGTTGTCTCTTCACTCTGGTGGTGGTTTCTCTTGCTGTACAAAAGCTTTTCAGTAGGATGAGATTCCATTTGTTGATTCTTTGTGATAATTCCTGTGCAGTCTGGCATTTATTCATAAAGTCTTTGCCTACACCAATGTCTTCAAGAGTTTTACCTACTCTATCTTCCAGCAAATTTAATGTTTCTGTTTTAATATTGAGATCTTTAATCCATTCAGATTTTAGCTTAGTACACGGTGAAAGATAATGAGTCCAGTTTTACTCTATGGCATGTGGAAAGCCAGTTTTTCCAACACCATTTATTAAAGAGGCTATCTTTCTTCCAACGAATGTGTTTGGCACCTTTGTCAAAGATAAGGTAGCTTAATGTCTCTACAGTTGTTTCTGCATCTTCTAATATATTCCATTGATCTTCAGGTCTCTTTTTTTGCCAGTACAACACTGTTTTTTATCACAGTAGCCTTATAGTATAATTTCAAGTCAGGAATTGTGATGCCCCCTGTCTTGTTTTTGTTACCCAGGATTACCTTTGCTATTCTAGGTCTCTTCTGGTTCCAGATGAATTTTAAGATTGTTTTCTCTAATTCTGTAACATATGCTATAGAAATTTTGAATGTGATTGCATTGAATGTGTATAACAGTTGTGGAAGTATGACCATTTTCACTATATTGATTCTTCCTACCCAAGAGCATGGGGTATCTCTCCATTTTCTAATATCCTCTTCAATCTCCTTTTTCAGAGTACTACAGTTTTCACTATAGAGGTCTTGTACATCTTTTGTTAGATTGATTCCTAAGTATATAATTTTTTGGATGCTATTATAACAGGTACTGTTTCCCTGATTTCTCTCTCAGTGTGTTTGTTATTTCTGTACAAGAAGGCTATTGATTTTTGAGTGTTGACTTTGTAACCAGCTACATCACTAAATCTGCTTATTAAATCTAGAAGTCTTATAATGGAGTTTTTGGAATCTTCTAAGTAGAGTATCTTGTCATCTACAAATAATGATATTTAACTTCTTCCTTTCCTATCTTTATTCCTTTTATTCTCTTATCTAATTGCTCTGGCTAAAATTTCCAGGACTATGCTGAATAAGAGTAGAGACAGTGGACAACCTTGTCTTGTTCCTGATTTTAGAGTGAAAGCTCTCAGTTTTTGTCCATTTAGTATGATGTTGGCTGTTGGTTTGTCATAGATGGCTTTTATCAGATTGAGATAAAGACCATCTATTCCAATTTTCTGTAGAGTTTTTACATGAATGGATGCTGGACTTTGTCAAAAGCTTTTTCTGCATCTATTGAGATAACTATATGATTTTAATCATTGGCTCTGTTAGTATGATATATTACATTTATGGATTTATGTATGTTGGACCACTCCTGCATCCCTGGGATGAATCCCACTTGATCATGGTATACAATCTTTTTGACGATTTGCTGCAGTCTGTTTGCCAGTATCTTATTGAGGATTTCTGCATCAATGTTCATTAGGAAGATTTGCCTGTAATTCTCTTTCTTAGTTGAGTCCTTCTCTGATTTTAGGATCAGAGTAATGCTTACCTCCAGGAATGAATTTGGGAATATAGCTTCCCTTTCAATTTCATTAAAGAGTTTGAGAAGTAGTGGTGTTAGGTCATCACTAAATTTCTTGTAGAATTCAGCAGCAAATCCATCAGGCCCTGGGCTTTTCTTTGTTGATAGGCTTTTAGTTACATCTTTCATTTCATTTATCGATATTAGATTATTTAAGATTCTTATATCTTGATTCAACTTTGGTAATTCATATGTATTTAGGAATCCATCCATTTCTTTTGTATTTTCCATCTTATTAGAAAACAAGTTTTCAAAGTAGGTATAGATGATTTTCTGATTTCTACAGGGTCTGTTGTGATTTCATCTTTTTCATTCCTAATTGCATGGATTTCAGTCTTTTCTTTCCTTTTTTGATAAGGTTGGTCAAGGGTTTGTCAATTTTATTTAATCTTTCAAAGAACCAACTCTTCGATTCACTAATTCTTTGTTTTGTATTTTTAGTCTCCAGTGTGTTAATTTCTTCTCTGATTCTTATAATTTCCTCCCTTGTATGAGCTTTTGGTTTAGACTGCTCTTCTTTTTGCAGAAGTTTGAGGTTCAACATTAAGTTGTTTATATGAGCTTGCTCTGTTTTCCTGATATGGGTATTTACTGCTATAAATTTCTCTGTTAAGACTGCTTTCATTTTGTCCCACAAGTTCTGGTATGTGGTATTGTTATTGTCATTCAACTGTAAAAACTGTCTAATTTCTTCTTTAATTCCATCTGTGAAAAATTAATTGTTCAGCAGGGTGCTATTTAATTTCCATGTGTTGATGAAGTTCTTGTGGTTTCCTCTGGCATGGATTTCCAATTTCAATGCACTGCAGTCTGATAGTATGCATGGAAAAATTTCAATTCCTTTACATTTACTTAAGTATGTTCTATAAGCCAGTATATGGTCTATTTTGGAGAATGTCCCATGTGCATCTGAGAAGAATGTGTATCCTGATATTGTGGGGTAGAAGACTCTATAGCCATCTGGTAAGTCCATTTGCTCAAAAGTTTGATTTAGCTCTAACATTTTATTATTGATTTTTTGTCTAGTTGATCTTTTTGTGACAGTGGGGTATTTGAGGTCTCCCAATACAACTGTGTTAAGGCTTATTTGATTTTTCATGTCCATTAATAATTGTTTTAAATAACTGGGTACACTAATATTTGTTGCATGTATATTTATGATTGTTATCTCTTCCTCTTGGATTGTTCCCTTTACTGAGATATAGACATTCTTTGTCTCTCTTAACCAGTCTTGGCTTGAAATTGACTTTATCTGCAAATAGAATAGTAACCCCTGCTTTTTTCTGAGTATTGTTTTCCATCCTTTAACTTTCAGTCTATGAGTTTCTTTTTTAATTAAATGTGTTTCTTATATACAGCATATTGTTGGATTTCACTTCCTGATCCATTCTGCCAGTCTGTGTCTTTTGACTGGAATTAAGACCATAACATTAATGGTTAAAACTGGTATGTATTGACATCCTTGTCATGTTATTTTCCTATTATTGGCTCCCCCATTTTGTTCTTTCTCCCTTCCCTCTAATTGTTTGCCTTTCCTGGTGGATTCCTTCTGTTGGGGTTTGTGGAGCTGTGGTCCTTATTGTCACTTTCCAAAATGAGTGGTCATAAATTTCCTCAGATGTTCTTTGTCATGGAAGTATCTTATTTCTCCATTTTGAAAGATAGTTTTGCAGGCTACATCAATCTGGGTTGAAAGTTATTCTCCTTTAGAACATGGAATACTTCACTCCAAGCTCTCCTTGAGAGTTTGTGCTGAGAAGTCATCTGTAATTCTGATGGGTATTCCTTTATAAGTGACTTATTTCTTTTCCCTAACAGCTTTTAAGATTTTATTCTTGTATTGAATTTCTGGAAGCTTGACTATGATATGCCTGGAAGTACTTTTTTTTTTTTATCGTTGCTAACTGGAATTCTACATGCCTCACTTATTTGTATGTCAAATTTTTTTTCTCTACCAGGAAAATTTTCTATCACAATGTCTGTGAACACATTTTTAATGTTATTTGTGGCATTTCCTGCTTGTTCACTGACTCCAATTAATCTTAAGTTATTCTTCGTCTCATCAAGCAGCTGCTGGATTGATTTCTCATGTTCCCTTGCTAGTTTTGAGAAATCTTTCTTTTCCTGGTCACTAGCTGCAAGCCTGTCTTCAATATCTGAGATTCTGTCTCACATTGGCCTAATCTGCTTCAAATACTTTCAATGGAGTTTTTATTCTCTGGGATATCTGCTTGAATCTGCTTTATGGAATTCATTTGTTTCTTATGTTGTGCTTCTATAATTTGCTTAAGCTCGTTTATTTTTTTGTCTGTGTCTGCTCTAACATCACTAAGCATGGTGTGTATTTTGGTAATCTCTGTAGTTGAGAGATTATTTCCGATTTCACTTTTTCCAGGGCCTTATTCAATTGCTTTGTTACCACTTCAGAAAGACCTGGTAGGGGACTTTTGGATTTTCCAGCCTCATTGCCCCCTGGGTTTGCCTTTGGTGAACCACGTGTCTGAAGTTATGTCTTGTTTAAGTATCTTCTCATTTCTTTTCTTTTTTAGTTTAATTCCTACAGTGATACTTATTGGTTGCCTATGGTGGGTTGCTTTATTAGTGGTATTAAAGATATCCAGGTGATGATCACTTCTCTATGGTATTGTCCAGGTGTAGCTGGTTCCTGGGGTCCAAGTCTTTTGGAAGATCCTACCTCCTTAGTTTGTTAGAGATTAGAAGCTATTACTCACCTAGCCCAGTCCCTGGTTCTTTGGCACCGTGACTCAGCACTTTCCATGACCCCCAGTGACTCTCAGTCCTGGACAATCAGGGCCATCAGCTATCCAGAACAATCATGTTAGTTTTGGCCATAGTGGCATCAACAGCACCACACACAGCCAACAAAACAATAAACTGAGCCAACCCCTGATTTGCAACCCTCAACTGTATGAACTGAATTTGTGACCATGCAACAGAATGCAAAACAATCATATACAATACATAAGTCTGCAATATGTCGATTCTGTCCTCAAGGGTCAGGACTCAAGATGGATTAAGGAGAAGATAGAGAAGTGGGAAAAAAGAGATTACAAGTACGTTGGAGGACAAAGATGGGTCCCTCCAACTTGGGGAAACCAATGCAGAAGACTGAAGGAAAAAGAGAGCTGAAAGAGACAAAAGGTAGAACAGAACAAAAGCACACCCACAAGGAGGTCAGAAACTACACATTCAAAAAATAAAAAAAGGAAAACAATAAAAGAGAAAGAAAAATAAAAAACTGAATAAAACAAACAAGAAAAGAAAAAGAAAAACAACTACAACAAAAAGCCCACTTCCAGGATTCTCTCTGGATTCAGTAGTAGACAGCCTGTGGAGACAGTGTCCAGAATTGTGGCATTGTATCCCTGCAAGCTAGCAGTTCCTTTATGATGGAGCAGTAGAGAAACTTAGCAGGCCTGCCCTGAGATCAGACTCATTGGGCTCACCATAATCCAAGCAATTTCCACGGGTCTGCACCCAGCTAGGAGCTGCTGGAGGAAGCCAGCAACAGTTTTAGCTCCAGGCTTATCCAGCCCAACTCCCAAATGGCTCCCAGCCAATCTCTCTCCCCCACAGGAAGACTAAGTCCTCTGCACTCACCACCAGCCAGCACATTCCTCCATGTCCACTGCTCCCCTCCACTGCCAAGTGTCTCCAGAGAGGCCCCCAGGGTTGCCAGCCAACACTGACACTGTGACCACATGTCCCCAGGTTCCAATAGCTCCCCTCACACAGTGAGTACAGTTCTGGGTGAAGGTACCACCAGCTACTGCGTTCTTCTTCACTGAAGTTCTTCTCTTTACTCCCTCTGTGAGCTTCGATTCAGACTTCAGACTCTTCCTAGGTCCAAGGGACCCAGTTCATTCTTTCTTGTCTTCCTTACGATGGTATATATTCCTGCATCTAGATGGTGTCTCTCAAAGAGGCTGTTTTCTCTGCTGCTTACTACTCCACCATCTTCCCAGAAGTCCAATGGCTAAATTTTAGAAATAACCCAAATTCCCATCAACCAAGGAATGGATAAAGATGTGGTATTTTTATATAGAGTACTCAGCCATAAAAGATAAACTTGAAAGAGTGCTAGGTAAATGGATGCACTTGAGACCATACTCTTAAGTGAGATAAATCAAACAAACATATGAAAATATCACATTGTTTCTCTAGTGTGAGATACCCAATGTGTAAATAAGGACCAAAGTGTATAAAAGTTATTGTGATATAGAATGAAATTGTTCAAAAGAAAGGGGAATTAGGGAGGGGAAGAGGAAAAGGAAGAAGAGGAGAAAAAAATAAAGAATCCATACTCTTAAATGAAATAAATCAGACACACGTTTAAATATCACATGGTTTCTCTAGTGAGAAAAACTGAAAGGATAAAGAAGGACCAAAATGTTGAATAGATACTGGCAAATAGGAAGAACATATTCAAATGGAAAAGTAAACAAGGGAGTGGGAGGGGAAAAAGAAGGAAGAGAAAAGAAAAACATAAAATAAAATAGAAATAAAGCTTTTGTAAATATGTAGAATAGGGGTAGAAGGAGGGGAGAGGCTTGGTAAAAAAAAGAACCAAGATATATCACATACAGGTACAAACTCTGTCTGATGAATGAGATCATTATGTATATCTAAAATGTACCCCAAAAATATAATTTAATAAAGTTTAGAATGAACCAAGGACTGTTAGCCAAAATGAGGGAAAACTTAAAACTCCAATTAAAAACTCAACGGCATTAGCCAAGTAGCTGCCTGGTCAGTGAAAACAGAATGTTCGTTCTTATACCTGTCATTAATTGACAAAAGGACAACTAAAGAAGCTAAGGTGTTATCCTGGCCACAGTTATTCTAGAGAATCTTCTGAAAGCAGTTGCATAAAATTAGTGCATTTCCAGGTATTCAGGCTATGTTGCAACACGCGCGCACATGCACACACACACACCTTTATACTTTTAAGTCACAAGTAACTAAAACTTCTCTAGGGAGTTATGATGTAGCACAAGCACTTTTATCAATGAGAAAATTACAACTGGCCTCTAAACATTTCTCAGTGTCTCTAGCCTCTTAAACTCTCTTAATCCAAACTTTCCCGTCAGATAACTAAAGAACTTAAAACTCCAGATTGGCTCAAGGTCAAATATGGCTGGCTAAGTTCCCAGATGAGTTCATGAGAACCACCAAAGACATAAAAAGAGAAAGGATGAGGTCTAGTGCCTCCGAAGGATGAATTTAAATGTGCATGTGAATACTGCCTTCAAGGGTATTGTCGTATTTCCAAATGGGAAGCACCCTGGCCAAATTGAGTGCAATTGTCAGGTATTAAATGGGGAGACCTTTCCTGCATTACATTCATATGGTGGAGAAGACACAACTCCAGCAGCTCCACACCACAGAATCTTGGCAGCATGGCGTCCAGTTATTAGGAAGCTTCTAGAAGTTGCTCAAATACTGCTGCCCCTCCTTATAATAAAAGTAGTTATGTTCCAAGGTTTTGGCATGCTACAGCCTTCCTAGGGGTGGTTTCCTTCTATCCTGAGCAAAAAAATGCTCAAGAGAAGGACAAACAGTAGCAAAGTTTTATTAAAGGTAGTAAAAATGGCTCTGCAGAGGGAGTTTGGCCCAAGTAAAAGTAGGCAAAGAAGTATATTCTGTAGTATGAGGGTGGGCCACCATGCAAAAGGGAACACAGTGGCCAGAAACTCAATGGTGACTGTCCTTTTTGCATCATCCAATTCTCAGGCTGGTTACACCAAAACTTTACTAGCCACTCAGGTTAATTTGCTCCCAACTGATACCAAAGGTGGTCATTTATTTCCTGTGCATGGCATCAGTTGCTTATAAACACTATTGTTGGTTAAAGTATCTCCAAAAGCTGTGGGAATGTCCCTCCTGTCATGTCCATGTGTCCAGCTCATTTTCCTCTTTCTTGTAGAAAAAAAAATGGCACCAGTCTTCTGAGGCCAGCATCTGGGTATAGTGTCACTGCTTTTGGCCTGGGGAGAGTAAGACACATTGGTTATGTGCTCAGAGGAAGGAAGTCTGAAGTTACCCATAACTCTTCCTACACCAGTCAGATGATTGGAGTCAGTATCATAAATTATTTTTGCCAAATTTGAGCAATAACAGATTCAATAAGTGTAACTCCTAGGCAAAGGTTACCTAGAGTTAGTTACTAAGTTTAATCCTACTTTTTTTTTTTGAGACAGGGTCTCACTATGTAGGTGAGGCTGGCCTTGAACTCACTACATAACCCAAACTGGTCTCAATCCTCCTGCCTCAGTCTCCTAAGTGATGGGATTATAGGCATGCACCACCCAGTTTAATTTTACCTTGTAGTCAGCACTCCAAAACATTAGAATTTTGACAAGTAGAACAAGAAGCTAAGACCTCCTGTGAGTCGGCACCACACGTGGGCTGACTTGGGGAGGGTCAGACACTAGCCCTCTCCTGTGAGTTGGCACCATTCGCGGACTACAGGACAGGAGAACAAGAAGTCAACAAGATGCTAAGATCTCCTGTGGGTTGGCATAATATGTGGGCTGACTGGGGGAGAGCCAGATGCCAGCCCCTTCTGAAGTGCAGGCAGGGAGATAAGAAGAGCCAGTGTTCCTTCCCACCCCCACCGCACCCCCCATAAGCAACCAGCTGATCCAGAGAAACACAGGCTGTGATGATAGCTAATGAGGTAAAATACAACTTAATACTTGCAGCATTTAGTGTTTCACTGACTTTGCAGGTCTAAAGCCAGTAGTCTGATCATCTATTTGGGGGATAACAATATGCAATGTAGCATCTATGCGGGATCTCCTTCTGAAGATGGTGGTCATTGTTAATTCCCTATTATCTTGTTTTGAAATCCTGTATCATTCCCATTGTTTTGTTTGGTTGGACTGTACTGTTTCATTTTGTTTGATTTTGTTGTATCTGATGGCATAGACAGCTATTTCGAAGGTAAGACATATTATGGTAGCCATTTTGGTTTTACTATTATCTTATTTTGAAGTTCTGTATTGCTTTCATTGTTTTGTTTTGACTGGTTCTATTCTGTTTCTGATTTGTTTTATTTTACTATGTCTGAAGGTATAGGAATCTATTTTGAAGACAACAAGAGGCATTATGGAAACCATTGTTGATTTCCTATCATTTTGTTTTGAAATCCTTTGTCACTTACATTGTCTTGTTTTGATTGGTTTTATTCTGTTGTATTTTGCTTGGTTTTATTCTCTTTAAAATAAAATTACAAAAAAAATTTTTTTAAATAATTTTGACAGTCACAAAGTTTACATGCAAATATAAAACATGCCAGTAAGGCCAGGGATTTAGCTCAGCAGCATAATCACCTGCCTGGCAAGCGCAAAGTCGTGAGTTTGATCCCTGGTACCAAAATAAATAAATAAATAAAAACAAAACAAGCCAGTAAGAGTAAAGCAAAACTAGTCTGTACAGTAGGCTAAACTAAGAAGCACAGTGACCAAGTAACTAAGAAAGCCAATACTAACGTGAATAAAGCTTACTTCTGACAGAAAGTCATATCAAGTAAATACCTGAGAGTTCCCTCTTTTTGTAAACTGATAAGAATTACCATTTAGGAGTAAGTACACAATCTCTTAATGCCAAAACCAAGAATTACAGTTCAGTAATATCTTTTGGACTTTACAGGTATGCATATAGGACTGTAAACATTTTTAATACAATATGCAAAAATTAATGTCTGTTTTACTGAGAACATATATTTTCGAGCAAGACTGTTGCTTACTGATCAAAAAGAATATGGCCTTTGCCAGTTATATGACCATAAGTACTACAAAAGGTAGCAATTTAGCCAAAATTTAGTCACTTTTACAGCATATTAAAATAACAATCATGTGCCTGTGGTTTAGCTCAGTGGCACAAGTGCCTGCTTGGCAAGTGCGAGGTCTTGAGTTCAATCCCCGGTACCAAAACAAAAGTATATTAAAAAAAAATCATGACTGACTACATTATAACACAACAATTACAATTTTACTACTAAGGAAAATCACTTAACAGCAGTTTATTTCACCAGAATCATAAAGCAAAACTTTAAACAAATGTTCAGGCAAGTGAACATCCTAAGACATTTTTTAAACATGTTATCCAAACAAGATTGTAGAGAACATTAGAAATTATTTTGACAAATGTAAATTTCCTTTCTATAACTTTGTTGCAAATTTTACAAACAACAGATCAATTATCTTAAAGTCGTATCATTTTAAACAGATTTTGATATTATCTCTGAATTTAACCTATGGTTTTAAAAAAAATCTCCATTTCTAGATATTTGATCACCACCACAAACAACTTTAGGTAGAAGTCACCAGTGTGATTTTGTTTAGTTTGCATCTGTGTACTTGGGAAACACATTTATCATTTAATAAGTGATTAGCAATAATTAATATCACAGCTACAAAGAAATCCTTACCGATATTTGGTTCCCACTCTCAAGGCAAATGTTTTACTCTTTTAACAGGATTTATAGTGTGCAACTATACTAACAAGAATTAAAAACATCTTTAGAACTCTTACAAATTTAGGAACCAGTGTTAATGGCTGCAAATAGACATATTATCCAATATGCAAATTTATCTCATTTAAACCATAATAAAAAGGCTTGTTTAATTAAATTCAGTAGCTATAGACCAAGTAAAAATATCAGCATCAAATTTAAAGCAATGTCAAATTTTCACCACTTTAAGGTCTAAACACATATTGTATAAAAGAGCACTAATTACCTTGTATGTGTTTAACTTATGTAGTTGTTTTTGTTTTTGAGATAGGGTCTCACTGTGTAGTAAGGACTGCTCTTGAGCTCACTATGACTGCTCTCTTACTTTCATCAGCTTGTTAGATGGAGAACTTCTCTGAATTATTTTAACTCAACCTAAATGCTCAGTAGCTAAGGCTAATTTCTGAAAATGGGTGCTTGTGGGAAATATGTGAAGACAGTTTTTTTCCTCACCACTGGAGTGGAATCCAAGACTACGTGCATGCTAGGCAAGCACTCTGCCACAAATTCATGACCTTTAGAGACTGTCCCCTAAGAACCCACTTTCTTCCGGTTGAACACCATTTTGATACAAATCTCTCTTAACCCTTGCATAGTTCTTCTAACCTACAGCAACCACAGATACTTCCTAAACAGAGGAATGAGAATAAATGCTTGTGAATTTTACCTTACTCAAGGCAATGATGGGTTCTCTGCAAAATATCTTGGGTTCAAACTGACTTGGGTTGAAATTGTGGTTCTGAAATGAATTAAGAGAAAAAAAGAATAAAAGCACAGAGAACTAAATGATCAACAATATCAATAATGTAAGAAGGCACATGTGAAATTGTCAGGTACCTCTGACAAATATAGCAAGAAAGTGCAAAGAAGAGGAATGTATCAGAGAGTAAGGAAAAATTTTAAGGCTTTGCTCTGTGAGGAAGCTATAAAATCACAGGAACAAAAGATGGAAAACATGGCAGACAACTACTTAGACAGGATTCCATGAAGGTAGAGAATGAAGGGAAATAGAAATATTAGCAAGAACGTAGTTGGGAGGAGCTAGGTAAAGCATAACATGAAAATGTTAAAAGTGAAGACAGAAAACAAATACAATTCATGAAATCATAGAAAAGCATTAGCGATAAGGAGGAAAGAAGGTGGATTTATCGAGGGAGCTCAAACAAACAGCCTTCTTGGTCAGGGGCACTGAAAATGTTTCCCTAGCAATAGTTTCTGAATCTGAGGCTCCTTTTTCCAGTCAGAGACAGTGCTTACCTGGTCCTCCTGGTGCTCATCTGACAAGGTCCATGGGAAGATTCCTCTCTTGATGATCCACAGCTCTTTACTTTGCTCCAAATGGGACACTGTGCTGGGTTTGCCTACTTATCTGCTCACAGGAAAAAAGACATATGGATGTGTTCGGCACTTATGGCCATGATACCAGTGACCATATACTCAAGTCTTCACGGGCTCTGGAGATGGTAAAAGCTGCTTAATGCTGATGGACACAGTGAACCTCTTTCAGTAAAAAAAGATTCAAGTCACTTCACTGGGATATGGAGGACACTGCAGCTGTCTGGTCTCCAAAATTCAGGGCTGACTCTGGGCTACATTTGAGGCACCCAGAAAGCTCTACTCCTGGAGAGACAGAGAGCAGTGCACCATCATATCCATAAGAAGGCTACTGGACTCATCTGTCTTTTCACCTCTTGGTATCCCACACCTGCACAGTAACTGGAATCCGCACTGGCCCTTGGAGAGTGTGGAGGAAGCAATGAGGCATCTTAGCAAGACAGGCCAGGTTCCTGAAGATTTTGGCATTGTATCTTTGTTATACTAATTTGAGCAGAATCCAAACATTCCTCTGAGCTGAAAACCACAGCCATATCTGCAAATGTGACTGGTTCCTAAAACACACACCCATTCCAGCTCAGGAAAGGACCACACCCCCACCACCAAACTGCAAGAGGACAGTGGGGTTGACAGGACTGAGAAAGTAAGACGTCATGAAGATGGTGTTCAGAGGGGGGTGTGTGGTCTCCTGCATCTGCCTTTTAGAAATATCTAAATTAGACCTCTTAGGGGCTGTGTGCAGCTCAGTGGCAGGCACACACTTACAGGCACAAGGGCCCATGTTCACTCATAAATAAAAATAAGAAATCTTCCCCATCTACTCAAAACTCCCCCAAAAAAAAAAAAAAACTCCCCAAAAAAAAAAGAGGCTCTAACTCACGCCAAAAGACCTCTACTTCATAAAAGGAATTACTTGGTTTCAACTAGCCAATAAGCCCTTCTGGGCTATATTCCCACTTTGCACCAGGCACCAGCAGACCTGAGCACATTGTGGGAGAGAGAAAAAATGGTAACTGAGCTCTATGTCCAGTGAGATCATGAAGACCAGGCAGAAAGGACAACTCACTTCCTTGCCTTGCTTTCCCTCCTGGCTCTCAGCAACCTTGGGACTGTCTGAATAAGGGGGTGACAGCATTTCATGGGGGGTGTTCCCACCATGGCCTCATGAGGTCCAGGCCCTGACAGGATGCAGATCATCCCTGTGTATAGGGTCAAGAAGGCCCAGGCAGGTCACATAAAGGGGCAAGATCTGCCTCTGGGAACAGCAATGCTCTTCATGGGCAAAGAGGATGACTTCCTTACTGGGGATCGGGTACTGGCTTCTTCCTCTATGTCATCCTCCTGGAGCCAGGTGGGGTCCTGAGCAGGCAGTGCTGGCAAAGAGGGGAGATATGAGTAAACATCCCAGGGTGATTTCTACTGGTTCTTCTCACTTCACAAAAGCATTCTTTTTCTCTCTTCTATTTCTGAAATCACATCTTCCATCTTCTCTTTTTCCTCCAGAGCCCTTTGAATGTTGTGATTTATCTTTACTTTTAACATGATTTTATCTTTCTCTCTCCAACTGAAATATGAATCCAGTAAGTTAAAGACTTGTGCTCACTTTTTTTCAGAACTTCATATCCAGCCACCATCACAGTGCCTGATGAATACCAAGTACTTTTTATGCTCTGGGTACAAACACTTTCTGCAAATATCCAAAGAGTAAGTGACATTTATGGGCCACATGATCTCTGTCACACTAATTTAACCATAAGGTAGTAGAACAGAAACAGCCACGATCTACACATAATCAAATGGGCTCCAGTAAAGTCATTTGTATAAGCCAAAATTAGAGCCAATGTGGTTCACAGGCCATCAACTGCTGAATCCTGCTCACGTGCTACACAAAATGTATCAGTCCTCAAATTAAATTCTAGCTCCAACTCAAATATTGCACATCTCAAATATTCCAACTTTTCTGATTTCATATCTACCATCATGCAACTCCTAAATTTACTCACTGTCATATATGGGTTCTGCATTCATTTTTCATCCTAAACTGTATATTCAATACAGGGGCAGGTTTTTTGTTTTTGTTTTTTTGTTTTTGTTTTTTTTTTTTTTTTTTTTTTTTTTTTTTTTTTTTTTTTTTTTTTTTTTTTTTTTTTTTTTTTTTTTTTGGTCCAAATGCTATTTTGTTAAAATAGGTCATTAAATGTCCATGAACATGTAATATTGTATTTAATAAATACAATAAGAAAGAAAAATTCATTAGGCTTGTGTTGTGGATTGCAAACTGGTGGTCAACTTGACACCGGTTGAATTGGTTCAGCTGGTGTTGAGTTAGAGATGTTCCACCTGAAGAAGGTTGCCAGCATAAGTGGGGACGTGGGGAAGAAGAGCCGGGCGTTGTGGGTTCTTCCAAGAGTTGCTGTTCGAGCCGTTGGTTCTCCTGGAGGTGCTTGTCATGCTGGCTTCGCCAATATGGATTCGGC
Source organism: Dasyprocta punctata (assembly GCA_004363535.1). NCBI lineage: Eukaryota > Metazoa > Chordata > Mammalia > Rodentia > Dasyproctidae > Dasyprocta > Dasyprocta punctata. The sequence goes on along the minus strand of RJWM01024626.1, from coordinate 12,628 downwards.
CATTATCGTCGGAGGAGCTCGGGACCTCATCGGTGAGAGTGGCTGTGGTTCATGTTGCGGGAGCTCTGCTCCTCACACTGTGCATCGCTTCCTGGCTCCGGAGGGGAGGCTATGTGCTGGAGAACCTGGTCACGCTGGGCTTCCTGACCTGTGCTCAACTGTTCTCCATCGTCGGAGGAGTGCAGGACCTCGTCACCGTTGGGGATGGCTGTGGTGCTCTTCAGGGCAGCCCCGCTTCTTCTTTTGAGCGTGACTTCTCAGCTCCTACATAGAACCCTCAACCCACTACACGGCTCCTTCACCCTGCTGGCATAGACTTTCTAGTTCCACCACTGACCTGTGGCCTTCCCAGCACAGAACCGTAAATAAACTGGCGTGAGCCCTTATTGGGGGCTCTTAGGTTACCAGTTGGTACTGTGGGAGGCATTGTCATGCATTCGGGTCTCTAGTGGGACTCTTGCATGATATTGCTGTGGGATCCAGGCCCTCGGCTATCCTGGGTCTTAGTGTTGTGGACAGATCTTCCTGCACCGTCTCGTGTTTAACTTTGGGTGATTATCATAAAAACAGTATTACAAATCCTGTGTCCTGTATGTAGTTGTTCTCCATGTAACCCCTGACTACAACAGCTTGGTACTATTTTGAGATAACCAACCCCATGTATCCATTAATTCACCCTCAACATTTATCATTCCTCCTTGCATAATGTTACTTTCTCAGTACTCCTGACCACCCTCCAATGAATAAAGTCTACATGTATCTCTACAAGATAAAGATGATTGTCTTTAAAGATAACCACAATACTATAAGCAAACTTTGGAAAACTAATAATTTATAAAATTTACCTCATATCCAATGTTCAAATTTCCCCAGTTAACACAATTTAAAAATATATTTACATTGTTCACATTAGAATCCAAATAAGATCCCTACGCTGCAATTAGTTTCCATTTTTCAGTATGTAATTTCCTCTCACCTTTTATCATTTACATGTTTACTTGTTCTACAGATTTTTCCACAGACTGAATTTTGATGCTTGAATCTCTTAACAAGTTATTTATTTCTTTTTAGCAGTCTTTTGTTTAAATTACAAAAGTAATCATGCTGCTTCTGTCCTTCAAACTCTAATACAGCAGCTTCCCAATGATCTTACAATACAGTGCAAAGCTTACCATGAACTTCAGGGTACTGCCCTCCAGTCTGACCTAGGTCATCCACCCACTGCTTTCTCTTCACTACTCTAGTTTTCCCTGTCTTTTCTCAGCTAATGGAACACACTAGGATTTGTATCAGGCAAGACTCAGTGGCTGTGAAAGATTTTCTCGAGTCTCCTCCATGACTGTATTATCCAGACAACCCGTGTTCATATAGATTACATATAATGCAATCTTTGGGTTCAAACATTTGTCTCTTTTCAGATATTTTCCTTAACATACTCAACATATCCTGCGAAAGTCTTGTATTACCCATATCATTATTAATTTAAAACCCCTTTCCAGGCAGAATATAACTTCCACAAGAACAAATACTCTGCTTATTTGAGCACTCTTTCCCCAGTGGTCAGGGCCCAGTTCACTAAAGGCATCCTAATGAAAACGTACCTCAAAATCAGCAGTTCTCAAAAAGAATTTAGTTCAGCAAATCTAAGACATATATACCTACCGACCTACACATACACATATACACACACACACATTATTACAAAAATCAAATGTAAAAATGAGCTTAAATGCCTGTTCATCATGTAGCTTAAACTGAAATAAATTTCAGGCATCTTTATGAAACAATGCTACTTCTTTCTAGAAAGGGAAGGCAAGAATATATTTTCAAAAAGAAACATCCTTAAAACTGAAATTTGACATTTAATTGTCCTCCAGAGTTAACTTTCCCTCATATCTCAACAGAAGTGAGCTTTAACCCATTATTAAAAAGGAGATTGCATTTATGACCAGCTCGATTTCAATTTCTGGTATTAACAAAATTTGTGTCACCTTTTTCTCAGAGTCCTGTGTTTTGAAGATTTATGGTTTTCAAGTTTAGGGTAAGGACTGGAATCAACATGAAAAGAACTAAGCAGTCTTACTTTCCTTGATAATAACATTTGTGGCCTGAGAAACGTTTTTTAAGATAACTTCATTCTAATGAAAAAATAACTGATGTAAAAATTGATGCTCACTGCCAAAGTAAAAGTTAGGAATAAAACGTCACTTAAGTGAAAAGAAGGAAAGGAAAAGAAAGGGGAAAAGGAACAAAAGCAAAGCAAAGGTAACAGATCCTAAGCTTAAAGATCACAACTCTGTCACCAAAGATTACTTACGTGGATATGGATATGGAGTCCACCAAAAAAATGTACATACACTTCAGGAAAACAAAACCTGTATGAATATTTTCATACTTAATTCATTGAGACATGAGATTAATACAAGTTACCTTTGCCTCTACCGTTACAAGAGGTACTGAAAGTGGTGGCCATTAGCTACCAGACATTCTTATGTCACACTGCTGTATCGATGTCCCTGGTCAAAGTGTCCATTTAGATTGTTGCACATGTATTTTGAATTTCTTCTTATCAGGGCCGGCAGTATAGTGAGTCTTCTTCGATATAACACTCAGGATCCCACATAGAAAAATAATCTCCAGGTGTTAAATCAGGAGAACGTGCACCCTATACAAGTTTTTCTTTTCCTGAAGTGTGTATACATTTTAGGGGCAGGAGACACAAATTCTGTAGATATATCGGATCATCTCGTTCCTTCCCTCTATTTTTAAAATACATTTAAAAAGTCACTCAAATCAATTTGCACATATAGACCTACCCTTCGAGCTGCAAAGACAGATAATGTTTCATAGCACATGAAATGAAGCGGTAATTACTAATACACAGTCATCTTAAGAGGCAGGCCACGCACTCCTACACATGCGGAAGCACAAGTGAGAACTGGGGTTAGGTTTCACCGCCTTTCTGGTGATCCCCGACTGGACTTCTGGGCTTCCTTTCTGATAGAACGGCAGTGCTGTCCGCCGCACTCGGATACTGGGGAGCGAGCCACTCGGGAAGGGCACTCAGCTAAACGGGCCGAATCCCGGGCCAGGAAGGCCCGTGAAAGCTGGACCTCAGTCCTACTCTGGGTGTCCTGGGCCGGGCCTCTCACCGCCTTACGCGAGCTTTCACTCCCTCCCCTCCCCATCTTCCGAGGGTCCCGAGCTCAGCTGCGCAACGCAGACACACTCTCACCGCACCGAACAGTAACCTCGCCACACTTCCTCAGGCGCCTGCGCTTCGGACACATGTCCGCTTCCGGTCTCGGGGCGCCGGAAGCGGAAGTGGCCTGGACTCAGGTTCTAGGAGCCAGAATTTCCCTTCGCTTTCGGCCAGGAGGACTTTTCCCTTCTTGCACCAAATGTAAGAGTAGAAGTTCTAGTTTCGGTCTGGATGGATTGAGGATACAATGGGGTCCCAAACGCCTAAAGGGTGGAGCTGCACCGGGGCCTACGTGCGTCGGGAGAGCCTTAGGTTTGCTGGCGGGGTAGGATCTGGGTAGGTCCCTGAGGGCTGTGGGGAGGCTGCCATGGTGAGCTTTCAGGCGATGGGGGCGGGGCTTACTGGTAAATCCAGATTGCTGAATAGTTTAACTTTCCCTCCTGCCCTCTTTTGTCTTTATCTCTTGTTCCGCTGGTTAATTTGACGCCCTACAGAAACATACTTATACCTAAGGGGGTGTTTTCTTCAGTTTTTCTATTCTGTATTTAAAATAGTAGTGTATTTTTATTCTACAGTTTATTTCATTAGAAATTATTTCTATGTATGCAAGTTAATAGGTAGATCTTTTTAAATTTTGTGCTTCACGTAAATGTATACATAAATATGTACTTTTTATTTAAATATATAGGAAAAGTGCAATAAAGGAGGTTCTTACTCTATTTCTGTTATCCTCCCTACAAACAATTTTTGTTATGAAGTCTGTAGTACCCATTAGCAAATCTAGTAAAAGCGTGTATTATTTATTTCAGTAAATATCTAGAGAACATTAGTTGACCACTTCATGCTAGGGTGCTGAGCTTACAAAGGATAGGGAGGCGTGACTCACTGCAAAAACAGGTCAGATGGGATGGAGGGGAGCTGTAGAGGAGGGGATGAGGGTGTTCTGTTTCCATAGTACTAGCTCAATATATTCTAGTACACACTACATTAGCAGAATGTCTTTCTAAGACATTTAATTGTGAAAGAGAAATTAAAAAATGGGAGACAGAGAGTTTGGTGAAGGTGAATCTTTAATGGTAAATATCAAAACACAAGGAGTATTTGATGGGACAGTGAGAAATGTTTTAAGAGTGTAGGGTAGACAAAAGTAGAGATGGGAGAAATAAGTATTCTGAGGACATCAAGTAATATACTATGGCTATAAATTAAGAGTATATTGTATGATTGTCAAGGAATACATAGAGAAACAGCAAAACTCAAAATCAGACTCAGGCATATGTGGACATCCAGTATAGTTAGAGGGAGCATTTCAAATCAGCAGGGCACAGAAGCAGTTGAATAATTGCTGAAGGACTGTTAGGTTCCCACTTCACATCATTCACAAAAATGATTCCAGATACCTTAGAAAGCCAAACATTAAGAAAATATTTTAGAATATAAGAATAAAATACAAGAACATTCCCAACAGTCTTTGATTTGTGTACTTCAAAAAATATAAACTGCGGCCAGGGATATAGCTCAGTGGCACAAGCGCCTGACTGGCAAGCACAAGGTCCTGAGTTTGATTCCTGGTAATAAAAAAAAAGAATATTAATGGTAAAGTATAAGGGTGGAGTCATGGCTCTCAACCAACAACCAATGACAGACCTAACTTCTCCTAAATTGATGAATAAGAGTAATAATAATGGTGAAATGGAGAGAGTAATGGGCTTCACTAAGGACTGTAAGGTATAATGCATACGTGCAGAGCACTGATGCCTGACAGGTGATAAGTACTCAGTAAACATTAGATGTCATATTTTTTGAGGAACTAATGTGATATGAATACATTTTTTTTAATCCACCCTTCGTTGGCTAAAACTGACCTTGAATTTGGGGCTTTTGTTTGTTTGTTTGTTTTGTCTTCTTTTTTTCCCCAGTGTTGGAGACATACCTAGGCAAGTCATTTGCACCATAGGAAATTACCTACATGCTCTGCATCAGCCTTGAATTTTACTTAATCAGTCTCTAAATATTGCCATGCCAGGTTCTTGCCCTTGACATGTGTCTGACATACCTCTTATTTTTAATCTTGTCATTTGTTTTAAGTTATCTTTTATACAAAGTACAGAACTGGATTTTGGCTTATAGCATAGTCTGAAAGTAACCTTTTCCACAGAAGAGAAGTTAATTCACTTACATGTAATGTGATAATTGGTATGTTTAATGGACTTTTGCACTTTATTTTACATTTAATGTATGTTTCCTATTTGTCATGTCATTCTTGTATGTTGCCTGAGGTGGATCCCTTTATCCTTGTTGGGAGTTTACTCCCTGTTTTCTTCAGTATGTTCATGGAAAAAGTATAAAGTCTGGTCCAAATTAACCTAACACTGTTTTTAACATTGTTTCCTGCTTATCAGTTGGAGCCTTTATGAGGTGTGATTGAAAGAGTCCCGGAATGTTTAAATTTTAAAACAATTACTACAGTGCAAGACACAGTGCTATTAACTCATTGCAAAACACTCCCACTCACTTCAAACACACTTATCTCATAATTCTTGCTACATTCTTAAGCAGTTCTAGAAGTCCTCTCTTATGTCTTTAACTGTGCTGTTTTGGCTGCCTCCATGTAGTGAATCAATCTGAAATATTTACTTTGCAAGATCATTTCAACTTTGGGGATAGGCCATGAGCTATATGGTGGCAGATCACACAAATAAGATGGATGAGGACACACTGAAATGTTTCTATTTAGCAAAAATGGATGTAAACATTTTAAATTGATTCAGGATCATAAGCCAGCCACAAATTTGCAATCATGAGAGATAGCTTGCAGAATAGCTTTGCAAAGTGGCAATAATGATGGCATAAGTATGTTCAAATACAAGGTTGGGAATTTTGAGTCAAAGTCTTGCAAAATGTCTTTTACTGTCATAAATTTTTTGTTTATAACTTAAACAGTTCCTATATTTTTGACCACATCATATTTTTGTCTTTTTAATTCAGAAATCTTCCATATTGCTTATACAATATTGTGTAGTATAGAAAAATATGTAAAACAGGCAAATAATGTCTTCTGATGTACATGTTCCAAAATTTCACAATACTCTGTTAAGTGCATACATTTGACCTGGAAACTCATATCTCTCAGCTTGAGAAAATTATGTTATTAGTTAATTATCCCTTGCCTGTGTTATTCATCTTGCTTTCTTTCTCAAATTCCTCAAACTCTTTGTTTTTGGTCTCCTTTCTTGGAGATTGTCAATACTTTACATCTAACCATTTGGTTCAATTTTTCTTTTGACTGATATTATTTCTAGTCACTAAATTTCTTGTTTAACTTTTTTATTTTTATTTTAAAGAGAATAAAACCAAGCAAAATAAAACAGAATAAAGCCAATCAAAACAAACCAGTATAAGTGACACAGGACTTCAAAATAATAGGAAATCATCAATAGCCTCTTATTGTCTTCAAAATAGCTGCAGATAACTTCATACATAGTAAAAAAGCAAACAAAACAGAACAGAATAGAACCAATAAAAACAAAATAATGAATGCAATAAAGGACTTAAAAACAAGATAATAGTAAATCCAAAATGCCTGCCATAATATATCTTGTTATCATTGAAATAGCTGCCCATGCCATCGGATATAATAAAATCACACAAGACAAAACAGAATATAATCCAAGCCAATGAAACAATGAAAATGATACAGGACTTCAAAAGAACATAATAGGGAATTAACAATGGCTACCACCTTCAGTACAGGATCCCTCCTAGATGTTACATTGTGTATTGTTATTGTCTTGGTTACTTTTCTCTCTTGCTAAGACAAACACCTGACACCCAAAATTAAGGAAGGTAAGATTTATTTATCTCACAGTTTGTAGAGGTTTCAGTCCATAATCAGCTGGCTCCAAGGCAGGGTGGCACGGCACCAAAGCAGCCAGAGCAAAAAAGCGCCAGAGCAAGCCTCTTTTTCTCCCTTATATTGTACACAGGACACCACCCCCTTCCAGGGTGGGTGTAGCATTCACAAATCTCCTTGCCCTCCTTTGCACAGGATGAGGATATTTACAAAGAAGGTACCCTGGCTCCTTGCTGAGTCTCTCAGTTAAAGTTCTAAACTTCTCAAGTTGATACAATGTATCAACCATAACAGTTATCCTCTGAATAGATGATCAGACTACTGGCTTTAGACCTGCAAAGTCAATGAAACAATAAACACTATAAGCATTAAATTGTATTTTAGCTCAATAGCTGTCTTCACAGCCTGTGTTTCTCAGGATCAGCTGATCGTTTACATAGGCTTGTTTCCCAGCCAGCACGCCAGAAGGGGTTGGATCTGGCTGTCTCTAGCAGCCTGTGTGTGACACTGATTCACAGGGAGGGCTTGCTTCTTGGTGACTTCTTGTTCTCTTCCCCTGCAGTCCACAAATGGTGCTGACTCATGGGAAAAGGCTGGCATCTGGCTGTCCCCACAGCAGCCTGTACATCACTCTTGTTTAATTTTTATCAGTATACTTTTGTGATTCACTCACTGTATTGGGTGATAATGCTATGTACCCCCAAGTCCTCATGTACTTTTGATGGGGCTAGTCTGACGCTTGTGATCAGTTTGTTGTCTAGCGCCGGGATTGATGATGTCAGTGCTGTACCCACCCAGGGGTGGAGCCGACATACAGTGTAAGGGAAGGCGGGTCTTCCTCTTCTGCTTCTGCTTCCGCCTCTGTCTCTCTCACCAGCGGGGCTTGAAGCTTGTAGCCACCATGGACAGTAGCCCCGTCACCCCATGCTGCCTTGGAGCCAACTTTATGGACTAAAACTCCCAAGAAACTGTAAGAATAAACCTTTCTTTCCCTATTTTTGGGCGTCAGGTATTTTGTCTCGGCAATGAGCGAAAAGTAACCAAGACACTCACCATGAAGAACTAGTATGTATACAAACAGAATCTTAAGTCCTTTTACTTCCCCTTCACCTCCCCTTCCTCTTGTCTTCTCCCATTCTCAGATCCCCTTTCCTATTACCTTCATTTTGCTCTGTGCATTATTTATATTATTGAATTCTCATGCAAGGTAAACCTTTCTATATTGAACCTTCTATGTCTGATCAGTTCCAAGTAGCATTATGGCCTCAAAGTATATTCACATTCCTGAAGTGGTGCAGATTTATCCTTTTTTATGGCCAAGTACTAGTCCATTATTATGTCTTGTATATAGATGGCCCACACCACCAAAAGCCTTGTGTACTCCTAGATGGAATATTTCAAACACGGCTGTATATATGGATATGTGTACATGAATTATGCATGTGTGATGACTAGAATAATCCACTTACTGGATTACCACAGATCAAGGTGTGGCTGAATGGATTTACTGAAGACAGAAGACCCACTCTTGATGTGATTGAAAACAAATATTCTTGATGAATGAATAAAAAAAAGTGATGCTCACTGGTGCTGTCCTTTATCTGCCCAGCCATGGACTATTTCTCTTCTGCCATGCATGTTTGCCATGCTGCCCTGCCTCGGAGCCATCCAACTAAGGATTGAAACAAGAAAATAATGTATATATTGTTGTACTGTGTATATATACATAAATATCACATTTTCTTTTCAATGTGTTGATGAACATATGAGGCTCCTCTAGGATTTAGCTATTATGTGTCATGCTGCTTTAAATATACATATGCATATATGACTATAATATGATGTCATCAACTCTTCAGAAAAGATACAGCTGCGTTGAATGGAAGAACTATTTTTCAAATGTCCATACTGTTTTTCCTAGTACTTGTACTGCTTTACATTCTCAACACAGCAGAGAAGTTTTTTTTTTTTTGTATTGGGGATCAAAATCATAACCTCATGATTGCCAGGCAGGTGCTGTGCTACTGAGCTATGTCCCCAGCACCTGAGAAGTTCTTTTTTTTCCCCAAGCAATCTCACTAGCTTTTGTAGTTTTTTTATTCCACAATAATAGTGACTCTTTCTCAGAAAGATGGAATCTCAAAATTATTTTGACTTGCATCTAATGGCCAATGATGTAGAATAATTTTCATGTATTTATAGTCCATTTGTCCTTATTATTCTTAGAAGTTTTTATTCATTTCAATTGCCTTTTTTATTGGATCTTATACATTAGAAGTCTAATTTTTTATTTTTTTGTATATTCTAGTTAGTATTGCATGGTCTGAGGAATAATGTGCAGAATTTCCCTCACTTTCACACAATGTGGGGAAAAAATACTTGCCAGCTCTTCCTCAGACAAATGGTTACTATCGAGAACATATAAAGAACTAAAAAAAATCATAACTCCCAAATTTAAAGATTCAATCCAAAAATGGGCATTTGAGATGAATACACACTTTGCAGATGAAGAAATACAAACAGCAAATAAATATATTAAAAAGCATTCAGTATCACTGGTCATTTGAGAGATTCAAATTAAAACAAAACTGAAATTCCATCTCACCCTGGAAAGAATGACCATCATCAAGAAATCAACCAATAACAAATGCTGGAGGAGCTATGGGAAAAAAGGAACCCTTCTCTGTTGGTGAAAATGTTGACTGGTGAAACCACTGTGGAAATCAGTGTGGTGTTTTCTCAAAAACCTTTGATTAGAGGTTCCATTTGACCCAGCATCCACTTGTGTAAATATTTTCATACTAAATGTATTGACACATCATGAAATTAATGCATATTATTTTGCACTCTACAGTTAAAAGAGATGCTCAAAGTGGTGGCCATTAGTCTCTAGACATTTACTTGTATGAGTGCAACAGCAAGCAGAACTCGAAAACCACAAGATTTGGAGACAAAATTATTTATGACGATGAGCAATCACCAGGGCCATTCCCAATATATCAGGCCCTGACTAGGGCTAGGGCTTACATGGGGTAAGCAAGCAGGAAGTACAGAAGCACAAGGGCCTGTCAACTGGGGATTGTTTCTTACAATATGCATCCCAGAGACCAGTGATTTCTAAGAAATGAAAGTTACAGGAACTGTAACCTGAACTAGTACCTGGGAACTAACAAACAGAAGAGTAATGGCTGGGGTGGGGGGGCAGTCATCTTCTGCTGTAAAAGTGCTACATGGATAACTAGTCCTACTGTCCATTGAGATTGTATTTTGAAATGCTGCTTTAAGGGCTGGCAACACAGTGGGTATTCTTCAGTATATGATGTCTTTTAGGATTGCACATAGATAAAAATCTCGTGGTGTGAAATCAGCAGTATCACCTGACTCCAGGTATATTTCCCTTCTTGGATTATTAATGGGTTGAAAGATGGAGAGTTTCAACTTGTGAAGAAGAAATTAGAGGACATGGGAATCTTAGAATGTGAATTCCTTATGTTTGTCTTCCTTAACAGCAGGAAGAACATTGCATAAATGTATTGTTGGCACATATTTATTTTCCTTGGCTTAAAGGAATAAATCAAGAGACACAATGTGAGAAAGTCTTGTGCATTAAGCCAACTAACATATTGCATATTTTTTATCTCCCACAAGGTCAGGCCCTCTCTCAAGTCCATTGTGTCAGGTCCTTTCTGGACTCATACCATTCCCTCACACTGAATCATCCATAGTGTAAAAACTTTGGAGCTGTCTTAGGTTATGGAACACAGGACTTGCCATGTGTGAGACAGGAAGAATCCACTGAGTCTAGTACAAGTTAGGAGATTTGGGAGTGTTGGTGTTTGCTTGTAAACCCAGCAGTAATAGGATAATACAGGAGAGTAAGAGTGAGTTTAAGTCCACTCTGGGCTCTTGAGTGAGTTTAGGAACAGAGAATATTACACATGAGACACTATCAAATAAAAAAGACAGAGGCAGCTTGGCCGAGCTAGGAATAAACTCAGTTTAATTGCAGTTTAGATATGTCAGTGTAATGGGCTGACACCGAACCGAACAAGGAGACCAAGACTGAATCAGAAGTTTGGGAGCCTTTAATAGCCGGCCTGGACTGCCTGACTACCTCCACACGGAGCAGGTTCAGAGTAGTCCCCAGCCCTTGACAGCAAGTAGAATTTAAAGCAAAAGCACAACCTGGTTGGAACAGTTTGTCTCTCAGTGAAAGCTATTGTCTTGGTTACTTTTCGCTCATTGCCGAGACAAAATACCTGATGCCCAAAATTAGGGAAGGAACGGTTTATTCTTACAGTTTCTCAGGAGTTTCAGTCCATTAGTCGGCTCCAAGTCACCATGGGGGGTCGGGGCTGCCATTCATGGTGGCTGCAAGCTGCAAGGTGCACTGGCAAGAGCGCGAGCGCGAGACCGCGGAAGCAGAAGATGGCCTTCCCTTACACTGTATGTCGGCTCCACCCCTGGGCGGGTACAGCAAACTGAACACAAGCCAGTACCAGATTTAGCCCCATCAAAAGTACATGAGGACTTGGGGGTACATAGCATATCACCCAATACAGCCATACATGGGAAAATTTTATCTTAGCCCTTAGCTTACCCTACTGGAATTCATGCCAGCTTGTTAGGTAAGGTCATTCTGTTACAGGAAAACTGAGTTAGACAAAAATATTATAGGCAGTCAGACAGGGCTATGTCCTCAAAGGAGCCAGTACAAAAGCCCAGATAGCTTGCAACCTCTGAGGAGATGGGCACCTCCTGCTGTGAGCCAGATATCAAGACAAAAGACAGAACAAGTACACCCATATCCTAAGGATTGATATTCTAAATAGTTCTCTATCACCCTAAGGAAGTTAGGAGTCTGCATTCCAGCCCCCTACAGGAAGAGTCACTACTGTTAAGCATCCCCGCTTACTACGTGACTCCTTTCCTCATTTGTCCTTGATTTAATCAATTTTACCTGGGCCATTAGTCTTATTGGTTAACCACGGTTATGTCCCACCTTATGCCCGTCTGCCTTGCAAATTCCCAGTTTTCCCCATCATGATTTTATTCTATAAAAGTCCCTAAAAATGACAGAGTCCCTGGCAACCCGCTCGGGACCCCTTCGGTCCCTCAGACAGAAGCTTTCTTTCCCTCAATAAATATATTCTGCTCTTACCCTCCGTTGTTCCTAAAATTCACTCTTCAATTTTTAGAGAACACAAACTCGCGCCGGATGTATAGTAGGTTGAGAGTTTCATTCCCCGATATCATTTGGAGGTCTGGGATCATTTTTCCTATATCAATTCTGGTGGCAAACTGATATGTCACCATAAGTTATCTTTGAAAAGAAACAAGAGCCAGCGCAGCCTGGCAGACAGTTAATATCAGCATTTTAAGAACAGTGCAGGGGGGTTAAGAGGAACAGAGTTATGGGTGAACATAGTCTTATGTTTTACAGGCTTTTAGCTGGCCCAGCACAGTCAGCATGTTGGGAGAGAAACCAGACTAGAAGCCTCTGGGTTACAATCAAAGACCTGAGCTCCACTCAGCCCAGCAGGGAGCTGTTTCTGTGTGGTCGCAGCTCCCAG
>RJWM01024625.1:0-30156 GCA_004363535.1 Dasyprocta punctata | reverse complement strand
CACATGCTGGTTCCTCCCCCAGAACCTGCCCATCCTCCTTTAGGTGTGTTTCCCCACTGACATTGAGAAGTACCCTCCTCAGAGTCCCCACCCACTTGCTTAGTGTAGGTGGGGCACCCTCCACCACAGTGGCTCATCACAGCTGTCTGTCCTTGGGTATTTTTTCTAGTTTATTTTTTGTCCCTGCTTGGTAAGCTCTGTGACTGCAGAGACTGTGCTGGCCACGCGCTCCTCGCCCCTGACGCGTCCTGAGCTCTCACCACCATTGAATATCGCTCATGCTGTCCTCCCCACAGCCCCTGAGATGGGGCTGCAGACAATGGTCACTGCTGCTCAGAGGGGTCCTGGCGCTGTGACGAGGCAGTCTCCTCGCCAAGCAGGGTGTCACCAAGTCCACAGTGCCAACAGTAACCTCGGCCAGCACCCCAGGCAGCCTCCCCACGATGATGCACCACACTGCCACCCCCTTCATCTCATTCATTCTCAGACTGGGCACCCACTCCCAGCAAGGGGTGCTGGTTTTCCCTGGAAGGTCTGGGGGTATCGGGGAGCGCGCAAGGCTCTTTCCTCCTCTCTCCTCCCCTGGCCCTGCTCCAACAGCGCGACTCAGCTGCCGCTTTCCTGGCCACTGAGGATCCCACCTACAACGTGGCATAATGGTGCCTCCGACAGCTCCGAAGGTGCAGTGTGGGAGACGGTAATGTCCACAGGAGGAGGGAGGTCTGATCAGCTTCCAAATGGATTAAAAACTACCTTCACAGCCGGGCGAGGTGGTGTACGCCTCTCATCCCAGCACCGAGGGAAGAAGCAGAGGCAGAAGGATTGCAAGTTTGATTCCTGCCTGGACAATTTAGTGAGACCCTGTCTCAAAGGAAAATATAAAAAAGAGCTAATAAAGAACTCCTGGATTGGACTTTCAGAGCTACTAAAAAAAAAAAAAAAAACAGAGACAGAGAATGGAGCAAGCCAAGAAAGAGGGAGACACATGATCTAGAAAATGTGGGCCCAACTCAGGCGCACACGCAGGTTTTCTTTCTCTAAGTCGTGGCAGACACAGGGCTGCCAGTCCAGAGAGGGTCAGAAGGCAGAACCTAGAGCAGGGCCCTGGGAGTCCTGGCCCCAGGAGAGCAGCCCTAGCACAACCTGTGCTAGGAAAGAGGTTTTGGAAACCACTGTGCTTACGAAGATGACGGACAGGGCCAAAGAGAAAAAACTTCAGGAAAACCAAAAAGTTACATAAGGCAGGAAGTCAATCCACTGGACCACATGGCTCTGCAGGAACCATTGAACAAAGTGTGGGTTCTGTCGGAACAGCAGATGGATTGTCTGGAATATGGAGTGGCTGCCTCCGAAAAGACAGAGGCTGGGCTGGCTGTGGTGGCACACACATGCAATTCCAGAACTTGGGAGGCTGAGGCAGGAGGGTTGCCATGAGTTCGAGGGCTACTACATAGCCTGAATTGCAGAGTGAGACTCTTATCGAGAGAGAGAGACAGAGACAGAGAGAGAGAGATACACACACAGAGACACAGAGACACTATTGTAAACTACCAAAACCTACAGCCAGGAGGGAAACCAAAACTAACCTAAATGGTTCTAGATCTATCCAAGCAAAGTATTCCAAGTTAAAATCTTCTGGTAAAGGAATCTCTGGGCCCATTCAGTTTCCTTGGTAAATTCTACCAAACTTTTCAAGAATGGACACCGATTTTTACACAATCTCTTCCACAAACTAGAAAGTTGACTTCATCAACAGACTAAAGAAAAACTACAAGATCATATGAACTGAAGTAGGAAAGGTGCGTGACAAAATTCAACCTCCATTCACCATACTCCGTCAAACTAGGATGAGAAGAAAACTTGAACCACAAAACCCAGTCACACTCCGGGCAGGGAAACGATGCTATCTGAACAAAACAATGATGTCCTCTCTCCAGTGAGACAGTCCCACAAGTTTCAGTCTGTGTAACAAGGCCAAATACATAAATGACAGACAGAGTGGAAGGAATAAAACTGCCTCTAGTCACAGGCATCATTGTTTATGTAAAACCTGAGGTAACTTCCCTCCCCCGCTGAAAAAAATCCCCAATAAGTGAGCTCCGCCAAGTCACAAAATATAAGGTCAACACAGAAAAGTCCAGTGGATTTCCATATACTAGATGTACACAACCAGATATCTAAAAATTTTTAAAATAGCTTCAAAAATGAATAATTAGATGTAAATCTAACTGAACATATCTATGTTGAAAAGTAAACATACTGATGGAAGAAAGCAAATAAGATGAAAATAAATGAAAAGATATATTGCATCACTGACTGGAAGACTCAATAACTTTAAGATGCCAGTTCTTTCCTAATTGATCTATATTATGCTGTCAATCAATCAAAACTTCAGTAGGACTTTTTGTGAATATATGTGAGCTGATTCCAATTTTTTTTTTTGAGCCGGGAATCGAACTCAGGACCTTGTGCTTGCCAGGCAGGTACTTGTGCAACTAAGCTATACCCCTGGCCCCTGATTCCAAAATTTTAGTGAAAAGACAAAGAAACTAGAATAGTCAAAAACAATTTTGAAAAGGACTAATAAAGTTAAAGACTTACTTTCTCAATTTGTAAAGTGACAGTAACCAAGATAGTGTGTTATTGGCAGAAACAGTTCCATACATGTATGAAGAGTTGATTTTTGACAAAGTTGTTGAGACAATTCAATGGAAATTCAACAATCTTTCAACAAACAGTGTTGGATCAATTGGATATTCATATGCAAAACATTATCTTCAACGTAAACCTCACTGAATTAAAAAAAGGAACTCAAATGGATCTTAGTAAAAATGTAAAGCTATGAACATTTAGAAGAAAATATAGAAGAAGAATTTCAAGACCTGGGGTTTAGCCAAAGGTTTTTAGACTTGACCACCAAAAACCTGATCCATAAAAGTCAAAACCTAGTAAATAAAATTTCATTAAGATTTAAAACCTTAGCTTTACAAAAGATGCAAACTAGGAGAAACTACAAACTGGGAGAAAATATTCATAACTCACAAATTAAAAAAAAGGACTTGTATTTAAAATATGTAAAAAGCACTGGTAACAACAATAAGAAAAAAAGCAATAAGAAAGCAAATAATACATTTTAAAATGTGTGAACTCCAGGTACTAGTGGGGAGCTCATATTGCTGAACAAAATGTATATACAGTGAACCCCCCAAAATGTGAAAGGGGGTTCACTGTATATACATTTGATCCAACACTGTTTGTTGAAAGATTGTTGAATTTCCATTGAATTGTCTCAGCAACTTTGTCAGGTGAGGCGGATGATGGGATGAAAATGATCAAAATATGTTCCATGCATGTACGAATCTGCTAAAATGAAACCTATTAATTTAAAAAATGAGCACAGTGGAGTAGATTTTTTTCAGAATGATTGGTGCACATGCCTATCGTCCCAGCTACTTGGGAAACTGAGGCAAGAGAACCACTTGAGCTCAGGACTTTGAAACCAGCTTGGGCAACATAGCAAAACTCGGTCTTAAAACATAAGTAACCAAGGCTGGGGCTATAGCTCAGTGGTATAAGTGCCTGACAGGCAAGTGCAAGGTCTTGAGTTTGATTCCTGGAACAAAAAAAAAAAAAAAAAGCAAACAAAAAAGACAGAGGGCTTGAATGGACCTTTCATCGAATAAATTATTTATATGGCAAATAAGCATGAGAAAAATGCCCCATATTTTTAGTCTTTAGGGAGTGGGAAGTAAGAAGACCATGAGATACTACTATGGATGTATTGAGTGATTTAGAAAAAACAAACCACCCCAGCAATATTCAGTGTGGCTGAAGTTGTGGAGCAATTCAGTCTTTCACAGGTGGCTGGCGGGAGTGTGAAATGACACATCCCACAGGAAACGCAGCTCAGCGGTCCCTTACACAGCTAAGTATCCACTCACTGCCCAACCTGGACTTCCCATGCCAGAGAACTGGGCCTCAGCATCTTCTCTGTTGGAATCACCAGGGCGACTGTCTAAGCACGAATGTCTGAGACACACCCCAGACCAACTGAATCAGAATCCCAGAGGCGCGACTGGCATCCGGGTTTTTACTTTATTTTTATTTATTTATTTAGTCGGTACCAGGGGTGGAACTCACAACCTCGCACCTGCCAAACAGGCACTTATGCCAATGAGCCAAACTCCCGGCCCTATTTTTTTTTTGAGGCAGGGTTGCACTATGTAGCTCAGGCCGGCCTTGCACTCACGTTGTAGCCCAAACTGGCCTTGAACTCACAACGCTCCTCCTACCTCAACCTCCCGAGTGCTGGGAAAGGTGGGCGCCACGATGCGCGGCTGCATCCGGGTTTTTAAAAGCCCTGGGTGATGTGAGTGCAGCCGGGTGTGCCCAGAGGCCTCCGCGCCGTGGGGTGCCACTTCTCTGAGCTCCTTCTCTGTGGTGGCCCCTACAGCGAGGAAGGCAGAGCCAATCCCAATCCCACCGGACCTCCTCAGTATAGGCGGTGACCAGTCTAACACCGGAGCCCTTCAGGAAATCCTGAGAGAAGATGTAAGGGAAGGCCGAGGGCCCGTTCAGAGTGGGGCCTTTACAAAACATGCGTATCTGAGCTGCAATCTGAAAGCTGAGAAGAGGCCAGGTGAGGCTGAAGAGTTCCAGCCGGCACAGAGGCCCTGCCAGAGCACAAACCCCAGGGGACTCTGGGTGAAAAGCACACGTTCCCTGGGACTGTGACGTGAACATCAGTGGAAATCCCCCTCCCCCACCCCCACCCCAACACCTGCAGCAGGTACTTCTGCAGGTAGAGAAAACAAAGTTCAGTGGAAAGGAATTTGAGAAAGCCTGGATGTGGCCAGGAAGGGATCGGATCCAGATTTCCTGGGAACAGAGCAGGGTCTGTGTGTGTGTGAGTGTGTGTGTGTGTGTGTGTGTGTGTGAGCTCACTCCTGTCTCTGCAGCAGCTGCAAACAAATGCACAACTGACCTCACCTGCTTTCTGGTGACCTCAGGTGACAGCTGTTTGCCCCCTCCTTTAGGGGCTGAGCAGCTAAGATCAGGCGGTGGCAGGGCTGGGCTCCTGGCCACCTGCACCCTCCACTGCCCGCGCTGGGGAGCCGCCTGGAGATGCATCTTCCTGCGCTTGTGCCACTGGGTTTGTTTTGTAATCTACGGAAGAGTTTTTGCTGTGTGATCTTGAATGACTGACACCTCTGTGCCTTAATTTTCTTCTCTGCAAAATTTGATGATAACAGCCCCAGTCTCAAAGGGTTGCTATCAGGATCAAGTGTCTGGATGATGCCCAGCAAGGATGTGAGGATGCAGGCCCCAGGCCCCAGGCCCCAGGCTTGCGTCCATCCTCCTGCTGCTGGATGGGGTCAGGGGAGCTGATGGGGCTGTGCTCAGGCCAGGCCCCTCACAGAGGGAAGCAGTCCTGGCTGCCAAAAACAGTCTCGTGGATGCTGGTGATGAGTGTAGCAATTGCAGGTCCATCCTCCAGAGATGCATTTCCAGTCTACATTTTAAAAATCCGTTTCTAGAGCCAGGCATGGTGGTACACGCCTTTAATCCCAGCACTTGGGAGGCTGAGGTAGGAGGAGCGTTGTGAGTTCGAGGCCGGCTTGGGCTGCAACGCGAGCGCAAGGCCGGCCTGAGCTACATAGTGCGACCCTGCCTCAAAACACTAGGACTGGAAGTTTGGTTCAGTGGCTTAAGCGCCTGTCTGGCAGGCTGTGAGTTCAATCCCTGGTGCCGGGGAAAAAAAATTCCATTTCTAAAGGTTGTAAGGTAAACGTGAATCTGATCAAACAGACAACTCCTGGGGGCTTCCAACAAATATAAACAGCAGAGAATAAACTAAATAGCAAGCTGCCCGCGTGTGGGTAAAAAGACAATGAAGTCCCAGCTCTAAGGGAGGCCGCCAAGCCCTGAGGCAGCCTCAGCGCCTCCCCGGCCACCTCTGCCTTGGGAACGCTTGGAACTGCTAAGAAAGTTGCCTGAGGGTTCAAGGTGCAGCGGGATTTCAGCGAGAAATGTGTCTGTTGGAGGGCGGAGAAATTCTCTAACCCCATCGGGTGTCTGGGAGCTCTCGGGAGACCCAGGAAGGATCCATGTGTCAGAAATCCCGGGAAACTGTTACCGGCGATTCTCACGCGGAGCGCTGTCGCCACGCCGCGGATCGGCTTTGGTGCTGCGACACCAGCCCAGGTCCCCCGGGGGCGCCTGACCCACGACGCAGTGAAGATGACAGAGGGGGACCGTTAGTGTTTCTCCAAAAAGTGAGCTCCCAGCTCCCAACCCGAGCATCCAAGTGGGACGCTCCAGCCTTGGCGTCGGCCCCCTGCTCGGGGACAGGACAGAGGCAGCTGCGGGGACACTGACCTGGGAAGCCCGCGACTCGGGGCAGGCGAGGAGCAGCAGCAGGAGGAAGAGCGCGCGCGGGGAGCTGGGCACCATCTTGCCAATCGGAGCCTCGCGGCTGGCTCGGGAAGGGGAAAGAGGTCCGTGTGCCCTTCCTGCCGCGCGGGTCCCCGCCGTGCGTCGCCGGGGCGCAGCGGCCGGCGGAGATCGGCGCCGTCCGCACCACGCGCGGCGGGCGGAGGCGCAGTCTCGGGGCCAGGTGCGCGGCGCGCCAGCCCCTGGACACCAGCGGCCACGAGTCGCAGCCGCTAGCCCCAGACGGTCGGTCCCCGCGAGGCGGGAGGCGCCAGCCCCTTGGCCAAGGCCGACGGAGGAGGGGCTGCCCGACTAGGAATGCGCCTGGGAGCGCGCCCAAGCCGCGCGGCTCCCCGAGGAGGCCGGGCGCGACGCCGAGGACGAGCGCGGGCATCCTCGGGCCGCCGCCGAGACCCCGAGCCCACCCTCCGCTGGGCCGCTCCCGAGTGTCCTCATTTCCCAACCAGGGAGACCGAGGCCCAAAGCCGCCCAGTGACAGCGGCAGAGGGAAAGAAAATCCAAGCCTGGGGCTGCCCCATTTCAAAGCCCCAAGAGGTTAGGATCCTCCGCGACACGCAGAGACCAGGGTCAGTGTGACCAGGACGTGGGCTTCCTAAACTCAGCATGACTAAGTTCGCCATCTGAGGAGTTCAGTGTGTTGGAAAATAATGGTGCTGGGGTTTAAGAGCACACAGGACCTTAAAATTGACAGCTCTCTGCCTAACTTTAGGTCTGTTTCCCACGAAGACGCCATCTAAGAAGCAGAGTCGGTCACAGACCCTGGCTCTGGTGGACTTCGAACCTCTGGGAAGGCCAGGCAGGCGCAGTCAGAGGCCCCTGTGCCCAGGGGTCCTGGAGACCTGCATGCCTAAGACCTAAACTCCTACAAGGCGCTTTGTGTTCTTCCTGGAAGGAGGTCTGCGGGAGGCGGCCCTGCACATGTCTGCTGCACACCAAGCCTGATCAAACCCCAGCCCGGTTTCCCCTTGTCCACAGCAGAGCTCGCTCAGTGCAGGGGGAAGGGCACCCTGGAGGCCACAGCCCATGAACAGAGATGCTGTTGGCCAGAAGCTGGAGGTCTCTCTGGGTCCATTTGGCCAGCTAGATAGACTGGGTGGTTCATAAGCATCAGAAATGTTGCTTTTCGCAGTTCTGGGGGCTGGCAGTCCAAGATCAAGGGGCTGGCAGGTTTGGTGTCTGGTGCGTGCCTTTTCGGGTTCATTGATGGCAGCTCGCTGTGTACTCCCCGGGTGGAAGGGCACAAGCTCTCTGCCTGGGGCCTCCTTTATAAGAACACGACTCCAACACCATTCCTGAAGGTGGGACACTCCTGACCTGTTCGTCTCCTTGAAGCCCCACCTCCTCACACTCTCACCTTGAGGGTGAGATTTCAATATATGATTTGGGTGCGACAAACTTGCAGGTCATACCCAGTCCCCTGCAAAGCACAGGCTGGCCACTGAAGCGCTGGCTACCTGGGAAATCCTTCTTCGGGTCTCCCTCCTGCCCCCAGTCCAGGCAACAGAACAGGGCCCGTGTGTTATGTCCACCCTAACCTTTGGGATAGAACCAGGGCCTCACGCACGCTGGGCAAGCATCCAGGACCCACTCTCTCGATTTGCATTCCTAGTTGAGTATCTTCAAGAGAGACCTGGTCAGAACACTGCTGCCCCCTGTCCAGGTAGAGAGGCTGGGGCAACCGTGGCCCAATCCAGGGCAGGCTGTGGAGCTTGTGGTTTCAGCGTTTGCTGCCTATGCCAAAAGCCCAGCACCCCCCTCCCTGGCTGCACTCTCCTCTGAAAATGAAAGGTTTCATTCTAGCCAGCCAGCCCATGTTTATTTTGTGCCTTATCCCACCTTATGTTTATGCTGTGAGTGCCTCTGGAAGGCCCAGCACTCTCTGCTGGTCTGGCTGTGTGCTGGGCACCAGAACGGGTCGGATGTGAGAAGCCTTCTTTTCTCTCTTGCCTTTCTATGGAGTCCTTAGGCTGCAAGTGACTCCGGGTTTCATAGAGGGGGGCAGGGGGTGGACTGAGGCCAGGCTGGGCATTACATGCAGGCCCAGGTGTGTGCACTAAGGTCTAAGGCCTGAGCCTGGAGTAGCCCTGCCTGTGGGACCGGCCAGTGCTCCCTTTTGCTTCTAGAGAGACTGCATTGCTTCTACGGAAGCCACACTCCTAGGATTCAGCGATTTTACTGACAGGAACGTGGGTCTTTCTGGTTCCTTCTTTTCAAGTGCTTCTATGTTTCAACAGGGATTTTCATTAAGTTGTTGCTGCTCATATTTATTATTTTCATTTGTCACCCTTGCCCTCTGGGCGCCTGCCGTTCCGTGCCGTGGCATCTGTTCTGAATTAACCTTCTGGCGTGCGACTGCCGCTTCTCTCTGTCCACAGTGGCCCTGGATCTGCAGTCCCCAAGCAGAGCCTCTGCGGCCCGGAACCTGCCAAGGCTGACGACCCTTGAAAATAAGCTGGGAGTGCAATATTTCGGACTCCAGAAATCCACCTTGGACCTAATGAAATGAGTTTGTCGGCTATTTCATTCCATCTGTTTCCTCTTTAGTTTTCAAGAGAACATCCTGGATCACTGCGGGGTTGATCGGGTCACGGTCACACATCTAAAGAAAACAGTTTTGAAGGTTTGGGGCAGGACCGATTGCCACCTCCTGGGATGGCTGCTTGCAAATGCTCAAGTTCCTCGTGGAAAGCAGGGATGCAAAGCAAGAGAAGATTGCTGTAAAAATTTGCACTGAAAACCAGATCAGAGGCCAGGTGTGGTAGTGCACACTTGTAATCCCAGCACTTGGGAGACTGAGGCAGGAGGATTGTGATAAGTTAGAGGTCAGCCTGAGCTACATAGTGAGTTCAGGCCCAGCCTGAAATACAGAGTGAGATCCCTGCTGTCAGCTCCCTTACTTGATGCTTCTCTCCTTTTATCTCCTTTGCCTGGCATCTGTCTGGGTCCCTGAATGCCGTCAGCCCCCACCAACACCTATAAAACCTGGCATGTTATCCTGGCCAGGATAAGAGGAGGGAAGGAGGGGGTGGGAGAGTTATTCTGCAGGAAAGCACTGACTTTGCCTAGTTAATTCATTACACAAATGTTTACCGAGTGCCAACTGCAGACCAGGCCTGCACGGGGCACTATATTCTGCTTCTACCTTTTACCTGGAACTTCCGTCAACAAACTGCAGTGCTGCACTGAACATTGAAGAGTCTGTCTGCTTAGTATTATGTCCAGACAGCCCGAAGATACTACTCTCCCCTAAGAAAACCGTTTCTAGTTTTACAGGATGAAAGCTATAAAGACCAAACATCAGTTAATATCTGCTACAGAGGAGAGACTTTGGAAACCCACACACGCCATTCCACAGTGAAGTCCAAATACCTGTGGAAGGGTCAGGGTGGTCAGGGCAGTCAAGAACACACAGCGCATCGCCAGAGTGGTGGTGCATACCTGCAATCCCAGTGCTCTGGGAGGCTGAGGCAGGAAGGTAGCAAGTGTTAGCATAGCCTGAGCAACTTAGCAAGATCCTGTCTCAAAATTAAAAGAAAGAAAGAAAGAAAGAAAGAAAGAAAGAAAGAAAGAAAGAAAAGAAAGAACCCTTCCCTATATGCTACCAGTGTAGCCTTGCAACTCTCCCATTGTTAGAAGGCCTCATTTGGGAATCAGATATCAGAATTATTATGAGATTTCAAAGTAATCAAGTGCCTAACAATGGTTGGTGTATGCAGGTGCTCAGTTAAAGGCCACTGTTTCATGTGCTCTGATGCACTCCCTCCCTCCAGGGACAGTGTAAGCAGGGAGCCAGCGTTTCTGCAGCAGCTACCACAGGCCTATCCCTCTGCCAAGCTCAGCACACATGTTCATACTCAGCCTCCTGATAACCCGCTGGCAGGACCCCTGTTTTTATTCCCCTCTTGTAGGCTGGAAAACTGACCTTTTGAATGCATCAGTAAGTTACCCAGTGTCAGACTACGTTTTTGAATAAATGGCAAAAATACCCTGGGCAGAGGTGAAAGACTAACCCTATTTGATAATTTTTCTGGAAGTCTACATTAATCCATAAATAAATCTGTGTGCCTAATTTGATATTTTAATCCATTATAAATTAGTTTTGAGAAATTTTTCCACTTTATCTAATTTGTCAGATTTATTGCCATAAAATAGTACTATTTTCTTTCTTTCTTTCATTCTTTTTTTTTTCCTTTTTTTTTTTTTTTTTTTTTGTCTTTTTGAGACAGGGTCTCACTATGCAGTTTAGGCTGGCCTTGAGCTCACTTTGTAGCCCAGGCTGGTCTTGAACTCACAGCAATCCTCCTGCCTCAGCCTCCTGAGTGCCGGGATCTTCCTGTCTTTTTTAAACATCTGTGGGGTCTGTAATGATAGCCCCTATTTTATTCCTGATATTAATGATTTATGTGCTCTCTCCCTTTTTTTTTTTACTTTACTTTATATTTATTTTATGCTGAATTTATTCCTGTGCCATGTTTTGCTTTCTTCAGTTTCTTCTGAGATATCTTTTTCTGCTGGGCCCCCCTCTGTTCTAAGAGGTATTTGTTTTTAATTATTTGGTTTTTTTTGAGACAGAGTCTCACTAGGTAGTTCAGGCTGGCCTTGAACTTACTACATAGCCCAAGCTGGCCTTGAACTTGTGGGGATCCTCCTACCTCAGCCTCCTGAGTGCTGGGACAATAGCGGTGCACCACTATGCCTGGCTTACTGTTCTTTTGAAAAGGACACCTCCAGAGTTTGGGACAGCTCACGTATGGGTTAGTGAGCCACAAGCTCTGTAAGCCTGGTGGTGCAGCTTGGGTTGTTGGTTCAGTGACCAGGGAAGCCACATCTAAACTCTTTTTTTTTTTTTTTTTTGTTGCGGCACCAGGGATTGAACTCACAACCTCACGCCTGTCAGACGGGTGCTTAAGTCACTGAGCCAAACTCCTGGCCCTGGTTTTTTGAGGCAGGGTCGCACTATGTAGCTCAGGCCGGCCTTGTGCTCGAGTTGTAGCCCAAGCCGGCCTCGAACTCACAACGCTTCTCCTACCTCAGCCTCCCAAGTGCTGGGATTAAGGGTGTGCGCCAGCGCAGCGTTTCTCACTGCAGTCTCACGCACCTGCAGCCAAACTACCACGCTTCTTGGGCTGCGCGGCGCTGTCTGGCCCCGGCACACGGAGACCAGCTCCACTGCTGCCGCAATACAGTGAGACACGCTGCTTCTTTACGATGACGTCTTCCAGCTATTTGGTGGCTTTTCGGAAATGTACACCCATGGCGCTCCCGGGCAGTTCTTAAAGTGAGCCAAAAGATTTTAACCTGTGACTCTGCATGGTTTGTGGGGTCTCCTGGGTCAAGAGTGGGGTGAACCATTTTCACAGATCACCTGAAGCTACCTAGAGTAAGAGGTCCCTTTTTCCTTCATCATTATAGTCAGATATTTATACTTTTGTGTATCTCTTCAAAGAGCCACGCGTTGCCTTTGTTAGTTTTCTCTATTTTTCGTTTACACTGTCTTCGGTTACTTGAGTCAGTGGTACCTGGGACTTGTCTGAACTGGGTTCGGTGAGATGTCTTTATCACAGTCTGGTCACTCGGAAACAGGAAGCAGGGCAGTCACAGAGGGACAGAGCCACAGAGAGGGGCTGGGGTGACAGGCAGGGAGAACCCGGAGCAGAGCCCGCGCTGCATTCGGCAGAGAGGGGCCACGCGAAGTCAGCAAGCGATGCGGCCTCAGGACAGGGTAACTGGAGTAGTTCCGGTGGGGCTGGGCTCCCGCGCTGGCCCCTAGCTGTCTACTTCTCTGCGTGCTCTGGCTCAGGGGAGACAGCATGGGGATTCCAGGCAGCAGGAGCCTGGGGACGGGTGTGGGTGGGAGTATCGGCTCGGGATTGGCCAGCGCGTGTCGAAGGTGGGACGAGCGAACACATCCACTATCCCCAGGCGTTAGCCGAGCCCCTTGAAAGCCTGTGTAAATTTTAGAATCAGTTTCTAACACAAAGTCATGTGCAGTTCTGACCAGAATTGTGCTGACTCTGGAAATCAGTTTGGGGGAATGTCCCCCACGCCACCTGCCCCCCACTACAGAAGAAGGAACCTCGGAAGTGCTGAGTTACATCCCACTCCTCTGACTTTTTAAAACTTTGAGGTCAGGTCTTGATAAGTTGTTCGGACTGAGCCTGAAACTTGTGGTCCTTCTGCCTCAGCTTCCTGAGTAGCTGGAATTGCAGGTGTGCCCCACCAAGCTTGGGTCTTGCGTGTGTGTAGGAGTGTGTTACTAGGGGTTGGACCTATGGCCTTGTGCACGGTAGACAAATGTCCCATCACTAAGCTATATTCCCAGCCAACCATCTTAATCCTGTAACGTGCTGTCATCTTACCTATAAACATGGGGCTTTACAAATTCATTTATATCTTATTTCAACAACGTCTCACAGTTTTCATTACACAAGTTTTACACTTCTTTTGTTAGATTCAATCCTCAGTATTTTACTCCTTTCGATGTTACTATAAACGGATTTGTTACTTTCATTTTTCGATTCACTGCAAATATGTAGAAATAATGATTTCTGTGCATTAATCTTGTGTCCTGGGCCTTTGCTGAATTCACTTTTAATAGTTTTTAGAGGATTTCTTAAACTTTTCTATATACAAGATCATGTAGCATACAGAGATACTTTGATTCCTCCATTCCAACTTCAATAACTTGTATTTCTTTATATCTGATTGTGTTGATTAGCAGCTCCTATATAATGCTGAACAGATGGAAGAGTGGGCAATGTAATTTTGTTACAGATTAGATAGAACATCTTAATCCCTTCAGGCTGCTATAACAACAACAACAACAAAAGACAAAACCACCTTATGCTTGCTAATACGCAGGCAACAGAAATTTAGTTAGCACAATTCTGAAGGCTGGGGAGTCCACCATCAAGGCACCAGCAGATGCCATGTTGGGTGGGGGTTCAGTCTGCCTCAAGGTAGCATTTGTTGCTATCCCCTCACATGGTGGAAGAGGAGACCAAGCTCCCTCAGGCCTCCTTGACAAGGGTATTAATTCTGTCCACAAGAGCTCCACCCCCCAAGACCTCATCTCTTAACATCCCTGCCCTGGGAATCAGATTTCAACAATGAACTGGAAAAGACAAATATTTAGACCATACCCCAGGAAAGCTTCTAGCCTTTCACCACTGAGTACAGGGTTGACACAGGGTTTCTGTATGTGTATATATATATATATGTGTGTGTGTGTGTATATATATATATATATATTTATCATGTTAAGGTAGTCTTCTTCTGTTGTTGATTTGTTGAGTATATAAGGGAAGGATGTTAATTTTGGTAAATGCTTTTTCTGTACTTGCTGAGAAGATCATTACATCTTGGGGTTTTTGTCCAGTTTATATGCTGTTTACAAGGGTTTTCAGATGTTAAACCACGTTTGCAATCATGGGACAAATCCTGCCTGGTCTTGGTGTATAAATCTTTATTATGTTGCTGGGTTTGGTTTGGTAGTGTACTGTTGAGGATGTTTCCACACTCATGAAAAATACTGGTCTGCAGTTTTCTTGTGTTGTCTTTGGCTAATGCTGGCATCAGAGTTTCACTGACCTCATAAAGTGAGTTGGGACGTGTTCCACCTCTATTTTTGGAAAACATTTGTGAAGGATTAATATTAATCTTTCAATGTTTGGTAGCACTCAGTGGTGAAATCATTGGGGCTGGGACTTTATGAAGTTTTTTTTTAAATTACTAGTTGGATTTCATCATTTATGGGTCTATAAACATTGTTTATTTATTCCTGATTCAGTTACAGGAGTTTGTGTCTTCCTAGGAATCTTTCCATCGCACCCAAGCTGTTCACTGACAAGGTGTCGCTGGTCATCTTCTAATCCTCCCTTTCCTTTCTTCCTACTCGTTCTCTAGGTCTGTTTTGTTTGTCCGTTACTGTTTTCACTTATGTTCAATAAAACAGTTTACCATTTCTATTCCACTGCAATGGAGCATGGGCTTGGGTCCTCTCCGGCCTCCTGTTTGATTCCCCAAGGTGTGAAACTCAGTGCCCCCCAAGGCCATCCTTGGGGCAGGCAGCAGAAGAAAGAGGATAAGGAGGAAAACTGGCTGGACACACTAAGTCAGCACGCTGGCTGTGCTGCAGGCGTGCACGGAACAGCGCCAGAGCCACACAGTGCCTGCCATGGGGACCCCAGCCTTTGGGGATGCAAGAGTGAACAGTGGGCGCAGTGCAGACAGAGTAGCAGAGAATCGAGCAAGCCAGTGCCCACCACCGAGACCTTCCTTTCATCACCTGTTCAATGACAGTCAGTGTTTCTGAAGTGCTGTGTTGCAAACTGATGTGATCAGTAACGTGACCTCTGTTTTCATGTTGCTAAGAGTCTAGGTGGAGATGAAAATGACCACTGGAACAGCTAAAATTCCAACAGTGTAAAAACGTTGCCTCTTAAGTCCACTAGCTGTTCTCTTCCCAGGAACACTGTGATTGCTTTTGCTCCTGTGCATGGACCATACTTTGTTTCTCTGCTTGTGCCGTGAGTTTTTGGAGAAAAGTAGACAATCTTATTTTATTTATTTAATTTTTTTGTGGCACTGGGGATCAAACTCACAACCTCACACCTGCCAGACAGGCACTTAAGCCACTGAGTCAAACTCCTGGTCCTAGTTTTTTGAGGCAAGGTCAACTATGTAGCTCAGGCCGGCCTTGTGCTCGCGTTGTAGCCCAAGCCGGCCTCGAACTCACAACGCTCCTCCTACCTCAGCCTCCTGAGTGCTGGGATGACAATTTTAAATAACACAGTAACTCTGAAAATCGGATTCTTCCTCTTTGCTCCCATTCTTGGGACACAATTCCTGACAACATAAAGGAGAGGTTTAATTTGACTGATGGTTTCAGGGGATTCAGTCCATGGTTGACTGGTTCCAAGGAACATGATGAAGACACCAATTCATAGGAAGTAGAAAGCAGAGCACAGGGGAAGAGCACCAGCAAGAGATACTGTCTCAAAGGCACAAACCTACCTTCAAAGGGCCCCTGCCAACAGCATGTTTACCTATGGCCCCTTCATGATCCAATTATCTATCAGTCTCATAATCCAGTCAAGGTAACAATTAAGCTTAACCCCCACAGTTCAGCTTATTTTAGTTGCTATTTATTACAGTTTAGTGACCTCTCTTCGCTAATTCCATAAAACCTGCATTTTTCTGCACTATGTGGTCACTGGATTCTCTACTCAATTATCCATCAGTCAGTCAGTTTGGAGAGATTTTAACTGTTGGAAGCAGTCAATCTCCCAGTCTTTGCTAATGTGATTTTGTGATGGGGCGCATCTCCAGTACACATTCAGGCAGTTGACAACTCTGCCTTAGCCTTCTCTTCCTGCTTGTCTTCTTTGCTGAACATGCACAGTTGCATTCATGCATGTGCCCTTGAAGAGTCCCAGATAGATGTCAGAGTTCTTCAGTGTCCCTGTGGCCATCTTTGAAGGTTCCTGGTTAGCCTCTTGTTTGCTTTTACTGTCACTTATTGCCTCATGCACATTTAAAACATGTGCCTGTGACTTTTTAAAACTGTTTATCAAGCATTCTCTGGAAAGAGGCATTAGCACTGGAAAAGCTTTGATGCAGGCCAAATAAAGACAAGCTTTTCTAGTGGTTCTTTTAAGAAACCACCATATACGTCACACACAGATTAAGCATTCCTAATCCCCAAATCTGAAATCAAAAATGTTCCCAAATCTGAAATTTTTTGAGTGGCATTGTGACACTATGGGTAGAAAACATGACACTTGACCTCATGTGAAAGGTTCCTGTCAAAATGTAGGTGCATTGAAAGTATTATATAAAATTGCCTTCAGGCCATAAGATATATATGAAGCATTAATGAATTTCGTGTTTAGATTTGAGTCCTACCCCCAATATAAATCATTATATATATATGCAAATGTTCTAACATCTGAAAAAATTCCCAAATGTGAAACACTTTTGGTTCTAAGCATTTTGGAAACTGAATACTCAACTATAAATAACAATTCTTTGGGAATGAAGATTTAAAAAATCTCCAACCCCACCCTGCTCTTTCTAGTACTAGTTCTTCTGAGACTCAGCCATTTTTCTGGAGTAAATGCTTCTTGGGCTGCTACAGGACTGGCTAATTTCCACAAAGTTTTGAGAAAGTTGAATCTGAAAGTGTTTACTGTTTTCATTTGGTTTTTAATGAAGGTACAGAACTTCAGAGGTCCTTATTCTGCCATTTTCTCTGAAGTCACCCCCGCATTTTTTGTTTTTGTTTGGCAGGCAATCTGCTTGGGTGGGATCATCTCCAAACGTCGTCTCACGTGGGTGTTAACAGGACTCTCGGTTCCACTCCAGCCTGAGAGGGATTTGGATTCTGCCACATGCAGTGCTCAGGGGCTGAGCCTGTCTGGCTGTTTTAGTCTACTCTGGGCTGCTATAACTAAAATGCCACAGAGTGGGGGCCTTAAACAACAAATACTCATCGGTCACAGTTCCGCAGGCAGGTTCACATTCTGGCAAGGACTGCGTATTAGTCATAGGCAGCTGTTTCCTTGCTATGTTCTCTCAAGGAGTACATAGCCAAGTAAGTGAAAGAGTTGGGGGAGGGGTCTGTTTTATAAGAGCACTAATTTCATGTACCCGGGCTCCACCTTTGTGACCTTATCACCTTCTAAAGGTGCGACATCATACTACCATCGCTTCGGGTAGGGATTGTAACACATGGGTTTTGGGGGATGGCTAGCATTCAGTCCACACCAGTCTTCTTCAGGAGTTCCCTTCTTATTTTTCAGCCACTATGCTTCTTATCTCTTCTTTAATTCTTCGAATTACAAAATAGCAAGCTTCATGTCTGTATTTGATCTCCCTATTTGACACACATAAAGGGTACAGCAGTGGGAAATTCAACCAACGCCATTTCCTTCACCCCGGCACTGAGCACTCTCCAGATTCCCTGTATTTTGTCCACCTCCAATGCCTTCAGGTGGTTGTTATTCTAACTTTGTTCAGAGTTGTCATTTGTGGGAAGGGTTAGTCCAACAGATGCTACTTCTCATTTTTTGAAATTGAAATCTCCAATTGGATTGTATGAGAATAAATTCATTACTTTATGAGCAAGTTTATAGCTAGTGAAAAGGTCAACTTGTTCACTGTCCTTTCTTTGCTTTTGTTTTTTGAGACAGGGTCTCACTATGTAGTTCAGGTTGGTCCTGAACTCACTAAGTAGCGCAAGGTGACCTTGAACTCATGGCCATCCTCCTGTGTCAGCCCCCCAAGTGCTGGGATTACGGGCATGTGCTACCATGCCCAGCTCACTCTCTTTTTAATATAATTATCTAGAATAATTACTTGGACAGAGATACATCGATGCCCAACTTTCTCTTTTAAAAAAGGAAGATTTTGGAATTACATATTTTAATTTCAGTATTTTCAATAGTGTTGAAACAAAAGACACTGCTGCTAACTCTGGACTCTGCTGTACCTCAAGGAAATCTCCATTTATCAAATCAAGAAGCAGAGAATCAAAATTTTATGTAGTGACAGAAATTTGGAGGCTGCCAGGTATGGTGGTGCATGCTTATAATCCCAGCACTCAGAATGCTGAGGCCGGAGGACTGCTGCAAGTTCAAGGTCACCCTGGGATACACAGTTGAGTTCAAGACCAGCCTGAATTACATAATGAGACCCTGTCTCAAAAGATCTGAAAATAAAAACCAAAAAAAAAAAAAAAAAAAAAAAAAAAAAAAAAAAAAAAAAAAAAAAAAAAAAAAAAAAAAAAAAAAAAAAAAAAAAAAAAAAGGCTAACTGGAAAGGCAATCAATAGTCATGTGAAAAAATGTAACACAGGGTAACCACAGCAAACAAAGTGTATCTCAAGTCTCATATGCAGTCCAACCCTCTCATGGAAAGTTTTAAAAACATTTTTCTTCTTTTTTTATGCTGGGGATTGAACCCAGAGACTTGTGTATGCTAGGCAAGTGATCTATCACTGAGCCACAGCCCAGTCCTTCAAATTTTTAATGCCTTAAAGATTGTAATATTTAACTCTCTTAACGTTTTTTAATCCTCAGATTTTTCTAAAAGCATATGCTAAGTAAAAGTACAGGTATACAATTCTCAAAGGCAAGAACTGCGGCTGAAACGTTGCAATCAGAACTCTTCAGACATTACTTTGACACCACCTGCTGGATGCCTTCTGAACTTTTCCTGGCACATAAACTTTCATGGCAGATTCTTAATTCTCCAAAACAAATTTTAAAAAGTACTGTCAATATTAATGACATCTGACTGCAAAATCAGGCCAGCCTATGTTACTAGAATTTGGCTGTAAAACCACAATCACTTTAAGAAGAACGTCCCCAGAATAACTTCCTTTTAACAGGAGAAAATCGATTTTGCATGTTTGAATTTCAACTGGAGTTTAGTTCAGCCGAGTCTCGGTTGCACCTGACAGTCGCTGCTGTGTCTCCCACGCGAACCCTTGCTGCTCTGTGGAAGACTGCGCGCCAGGCCCTTTAGATACATCATCGGAACCCGCAACAAGCAAACCCGGATCTGCTCAGTGAAACTTCCCCTCTCCCCAGGACTCCGAGGACTTTAAGAATGATTCCCGCCATAGTCTACTGCCCCGCGACACCCTGGCAGGGGCATTGCTCCTACGTTCCCCTTCCAGAGTGCCACTGCAAGCCGCGCGCGCGCCACCGACACTTCTAGGCCCGCCTGGCGGATGACTAAGTTCCGCCAAGGAAGGATGCGGGTGTCAGCCGCCGCCAGGCCCGACCCCCCAGAATATTCCAGGCTGTCCTTTCCCCTCTTCCGGCTGGCAGAAGACAGCAGGTCGACCAGATGGAAACAAACCTTGGGATCCACGTGGAAGGGGCGTCCCCCAAACTCCACGCCCGGCCCAGACACCTTGCACGAGGAAGTGATACCATCTTGCGGTCTTCGCTTCGTGAAGACTGGGACCGAGCTGTGCCCACGCCGCGGCGCAACCTCAACACTAACTGTGAGAGCCGCTGGGTACACCGCCACCTGTCCTTTCTCGATTTTGTTTTTATATAGATATGTGCCCTTGCATCCTTTCTTATACATATTTTTCTGTTATTATAAATTCTTCATACTAATTTAATGGCTGCATAATATCCCACAAGGTGGCTAAACTGTAATTCATTACTCTTTGACTTTAATTTTATTGGTAATGTTGCAACAAATATTTTTGTACAGAACTCTCATTCTGTATTTTGAGTTATCTTTTAAAATGTCACCAAAAATGACATTACTGAGAGGTTATAAACACTGTTGAACTTCCTTTCACAAAGACTGAGTCAATTATATTACCATCATTAATGAGAGTGCTCATTTCATCAGCACTGATAGCAGAGGGATTCTGCAAACATAGGTGCTAGTACGAACTCACATTAACTTGATATTTTAAAATTCCCCCTATCGATACTTATGGTAAACACTGCTATTCAATTAACTATACCTCCTCTCTGAAGAATTTCATGTCCTTCTATCTACTGGAGTATGTATTTCCCGTAGGTTTTCATAACTTAGCATTATTCATCAAGAATAATCCAAAATTTCACAAAGCATTTTATTAAAAGTAAAACAAATATTAAGGCACAAAAATACATCACTTTTTCAAAAAAAAATCCTTCATTCAAAGAAACTTCTTTTAAATTATACAATAATTTAACCTTTTTAAATAAAAAAATACAACTTTTTAAGCCACTAAATTTTCTCCCCAAATAAATGTTTTCCTGATTCTAAAGAAGTTTCTTGATGTAGTATTGTGTTCTATGTTATAATATATACTTCTTTAAAATTCTACTTTTGTCACTTATATATACATTTGGTGTGTTCACAACTTTAACCATGTGTTAAACTTATTTCTCCTAAGGATAAGGCCTGGTGTTTCATATTGCTTCCTGCATGCTGTTGATCATATAAAGACATGAGTACCAGAACTAGATACATAAATCTATCAAAACATCTCTCCACCATAACAGTGTAGAGCTATGAGGCAGACCCAAACCTCTTTCAAAAAGAGTATAAAGATCAACATTATATATACATTTTTAATACTTTCAGTATTGACATTATAGGAGTGCAAACATGTATTGTAACACAGAAAGGAAAGTGGGTATTCTACAGTATATGACAGATAAAATTATTTTCTTTACAGGAAAAGTGTGAGAATATCTTAACATTTCTGAGGCTTAAAATATTCACCTATTTTTCCTTAATTTTGAAATAAACTGACTATGCTTCAGAGAAAATATTAATCTAAACTGAATCATGAAAATTCCCTCTTAAGCAAATTTCACATATATAAATCTCACATGGCCTGCATGACAAGAATGCTGACGCATTTTGCCTAAACACAGGTAAACCCGGACCCGTATCCTCATAGCCTTCCGTAGTAGGGGGCCCACCCAACCCGGGAAAGCGCGGTGAGCACCTCGATGGCAGGGCGGGCCTGCAGCAAGGGTCCTGGGGCAGCCTCCTCCTGCTTCCGAGTGGGGCGAGAAGGGCCCTGAGGAACATTCGGCTCAGGTCCTCACATATGAGCAGGTGACACAAGAGCAAGGCAAGCACAAGCCCTTCCAAAGCCATTTCTGAGGCGGTGACTAGGAGGCCCCGCTCTCTATGGAAGCTGAGCAAGGTGGCGTTTTGGCCGGCAGCGCTGCCCCACAGGTGACATCATTTATCTGCCCGGTGGCTGAAGGAAGAGTTTCTGTAAACACCGCCGAGGTTCCGAGGTTCCGACAGAGGTGGCTTCCCTTAGCCTCGCCCCTGCAGTCAAACCCGTCCCCACCCCACTAAATCGGCAGCCCCTGTGGCCGAGCCCGTGATCCCCACTGCCAACCCGCACTCGGGCTGTGTGGTGAGCCGGGCTCGGCATGCTCAAAGCACAGGGGCGGTCGATTGGACAAAGAAGTCAGCGGGCGCCCCTGGTCCGAAACGACCAACCCGGTGCAGAGGGCCGGGCGCGCGGGCGTGGGGGCCGGGGACCGCGGCGGGGCCTGGCGTGGAGAGCGGAACCCACGCCGGTAAGGAGGCAGTCTTCGCCCGGGAAGCCCAAGCCCAGCCCACCGCATCTGGAGAGCCAGCCCTCTCCCAACACCTGCCGGCCTGCGCCCTGGCCAGATGTTCACTACTGAAAACACATTTGCAAGTATCCTTCAAGAGACATTAGCACTAGAAATAAATCTTTACTAACTTCTTTTAAATAAATGCCTAAGTAACTAAAAATGTAGGCTTTAGAAAGAAAAAAATTAGTTTGCTGGATTCACAGTGAAAAAATTATATTTTAAGTGTTCACATAGCTTATGATTTTCATGTTTTCTCAAAAATTCTCTGAAGTCGCTCTCAACTCACACAGTCAGCACTCCTTCCGAGAAAGACAAAGAAGGTTCTTCCCGTCCGTGCTGGCCAATGCCCACCAGCCCCGTGTCTTTGGTCATGAAAGCAGCAAAACATTCACATTTTCGTACTACATTCAACTGCCTTTCAAGTTTACAACAGTCTGTGCTTCTTAAAAAGATACTAAAGCAAAAAATTTCAAATCACACATCACAAAATAATATAACAAAACAAGGTGTAAAAACATGGTTGGAAGTTACTAAATTACAAATTAACCGTGATGTACTACTGGGCAGTTAAATATATGTCTTTATTACGAAATGGAAAATACCAAGACGATGTAAATGACAGTTCTGGTTTCCATGGGGCCCCCCAGGAGCTGAGGTCCCACCCGGCTGGGGGGACCTGAGGGGGAGCCCTGCGGCCCCAGCAGGCGCAGCAGCAGCAGCAGCAGCGCGCGGACCCACGACCCGGGGGCCGGGAGCACAGTGGAGCAGAGCTCCGGACGCGGCCCTCAAGCCCGCTCTGCGTGTGCGCTCGGTCCCGAGTCGGAGAAGCCCTCACTCCCTGATCCCGTGCGCAGAGCGGTGTTTACAGAGGAGGGCACCGTGCGGACCACCGAGGAAAGGCAAATGAAATGTAAACAAGCCGAGGTTCCCGCCTTACATCCCCTAGGGCAAAAGTCAAAGGAAAAGATCTTCGCATCCGGTGTCTACAAATCCAAAAGACGGAGACACTGACACACTCCAGGAGAATCACAGAGCCCAGTGAAAATCTCAGAGCCGAGTGGGAAGTAGAGCAGGCCTGTTTATATAAGTTTTTTAAAAAGCTGGAATTGTCATGTTTTCCAGAGGAGAGACAGA
Source organism: Dasyprocta punctata (assembly GCA_004363535.1). Classification (NCBI taxonomy): domain Eukaryota; kingdom Metazoa; phylum Chordata; class Mammalia; order Rodentia; family Dasyproctidae; genus Dasyprocta; species Dasyprocta punctata. The sequence continues at coordinate 7,462 of RJWM01024625.1, read as the reverse complement.
ACCCAAACGCACAGGCCTGCCGCTGCCAATTAACAGGCACCTGTGTGCACATCTCTACGGGGCTGCTACTACTCTCCGATTATCTCCAAATCCAGGCAATTCAGTGGACACTAAACTGACAATTTAAAGTCAGCTTTAAGGGTGTTACAGAACCTCCCCCCACCCCCGATTCTTCATTTTAATACATGGATTTCCAAGATAACATAGTAAGACCTTACTATGCTATAAGAAAACAAAGCTTTCCCAGGCCTGAGGAGAGACAGTCCTTTACCACTAGCTTGGTTTCATTTATACACGGTGCAATCACATGATCTTTTCTGAAGAAAACATTTTTTCAGCCATTTCAGATCTAGTCATAATTTCCTACAAAAAAAAAAAAAAGAAAGAAAGAAAGAAAGAAAAGAAAAAGATGTATGAAAATGTTGACACTGCTTCCGGAACCCTAAGATTCTCCTGTGCGAGGCAGAGATGGAGCTACGATGGCTCTCTTAGGTGTAGTTATCCAGGAGTTCAGCTCACTTAATTAATGTATTTTTGAAATCCTAAAGCAATTATTTATCAGGTGAACAATTTAAATGCTTCTTTAAAGCACTTCGATGGCACAGCTTTTTGTAGTTACAAATCCTCAAGTTTCACACTGGGTAGCAAGGCCGTCGCACCCTGCTATCCTGCTACAGTCAAATCAAACTCACTTCCCTACCTTCCCACCAGCACAGCCCCGGCCCCCATTACTTTGCTCTCCCCTCCGTGCTGGGGAGCCACCTGCCGTGCACCCTCAGCCTTAAATTCTTAACATTTCAGACTTCTCCCTGCTTTGGGCTAACCTTCGATGTTCAGCTGATCCACATTTAAAAATAAATTTCTTAAGTCTGTATCTTCCATTCATGTTTTCTGCTTGGGATATGAAAATGAGACAAAACACCCCAGCAAACATCTATAAGTATCAGATATTAAATGGCTGTTATAAAATCTCTTAAACCCTTACCTATATACAAAAATCTTAGAAAACCACTAAAAATCTGATAAATAGTCCTCTTTCACACCAACAAGCATCTATCTTGCTTCTGTATGAAACTGGGACTTCACCACCCACAAATCCTTTCCATTTTATCAGTGTCCTTCCACCTGCTTAACCAATAATATTTTAAAAGGTAACTTTCCGAATTTCTTTCCTGGTGAAAATAACAGCTCTAAAGAAATAATCAAAAATACTTTACCTCATCTGAATCCACTAACACTGGGAGAGCGCTGAAATAAAAAGAAGGGACAATGTTAGTAAAGCAAGGCCAGTGAAGCCCTGGCTGAACACAGGCCCATCCTATGGCCCAACAGTCCTCGCTCCTGGGCAGACACAGCTGGCAGAAGGAAACACCGAACCCACTCCCAGAAATAGAGAAGAATTTCCACACAACAGTGTTTTTTACAGACCTGAACTGAAAACAACCCAAATGAATAAACTGTTATATTTATATGATGGAATACTACACAGCTGAGAAAACTGGCCAGCTATTGAGGGATAGAATTTAAAAAACCAACAGAATCTATAGTCATAGACATCAGTATAGCAAGACCTTTGGGAAAGTGGGCTCCCTATCTGACAGGGAAACTAGGAGGTTTTTAGGGCATTAGCAATGTTCTCCTTTTTGCTCTGGGTGCTAATTACACTAATGTATTCATTTTAACAGTTTATAGAGCTATATACTTATTTATGATGCGTGCACTTAGAAGAAAGTATTCCTTTAAAAATGTTCAAGGTTGACTGAAATTTCAAAATGGAAACGTACACAGCACACAATCAGCAATCCTAGATCCCCTATTAGTGATGGTGAACCCATGGTACATGTGCCACAGGCTTGCTACTACTGACCACTAGAGGACTATCAATGACTGAAAACATACAAATGAATAATCAGAAACACCATGGATTGCTAACTAAAGTATTTATTTTTAATTCCCTGTTAATTAACCTTTGAGTAGCTGGGTAAGTAGTGGTGATTTGCCATTTAATTAAAAACCGCACATGTCACATGCTTCTGGGAGAATTTCAGAGGGACAAGGAAACACATTACAGAAGGTGGTATTTCTAGAACCCGGCATTTGTTTAATTCCTGTTTCATTATTACCACTACCTGGCTGGCAGGGGTGACTGGGGTGGCATACAATGTCAACTTTGCTCAGGAAGGAAAATATCGGTAAGATTATACATGTATGAAAATACTCCAAGAAGCTTCATCGAGTGTCAGTATACAACAGAGCTTTGAGGACGAGGGCCTGAAGGAAAAGTCTCCACCCACAGCTACGACATCAAAGTCACGAAGCACATGCTGGACATGCTCAAGCAGAAGCCAGTCACGATCTCTGCATCCAGCAGGGCTGGCCTTTAAAATGGAGAGCAAACTAAATACATTCTCACACAAATGAAACAGAATTTGTTAGCAAACCTATGCTACAAGGAACACTAAAGAAATATCTATGGGAGAAAGCTCTTTGCTCAGATGTGCAGAAAGGAAAGGGGAAATACTAATATATGGGTAAATATAAAAGAATATGTACTTGTATTTTCTGTTATAAGACAAAAGTATGATAGTGCATTGTTAGTTTTAGTTCCTATTCTGCACAGACTTGATATGCATGAGTTTTAGTTACCACACTTTAAATAATACCAGTCTCTCTACAAGACTGCTCAAGTTCCAGTTACTCAAAAGCACAATGAGATACTGCTTCATGGCCACTAACCCAGACAAAAAGGGTAGACAAGAACAAGTGCTGGAAAGACTATGCATAACTTAGAGCCCTTACATATTAATGACAGAAATATAAAATAAAGCAGCCGCTCTGGAAAAGACTTGAGCATTTCCTTAAAATGTTGCAACAGAGTTATTACATGATCCACCAATTCCACTTCCAGGTATATAGCCACGAGAAATGAATATACATGCGTGCGCATGTGCGTGTGCACACACACCCCTAGAGTCATCATACTCATAGTGATGAAAATAAAAAAGGGAAAATCTTGAAGCAAGCCAATCAACCAGCCACATAACTCAAAGCCCACATTAACTTATGAGAGGGTCAAAGAACGAAAGCAGACTTTTTTCTGGAACTCTGAAAGTGAGAAGACATTTAAGTGACAGTCTCTGAAGTCCTGAAAGGAAAAAAAAAAACCACAAGAATTCTATACCCAGCAAAAATATCTTTCAAAAACTAGTGAAGGAAAGACTTTTTCTGACAAATCTGACAGGTTCATTTCCAGTATTTTTGCACTAGAAGAAATAGAAATTCTGCAGTTAAAAGGAGTATCAGACAGAAACTGTCTTTAATACGAAAACAGCTACCTGGAATTCTTTTTTTTTTTTGGTGGCACTGGCAATCAAACTCACAACCTTGAGCCTGCCAAGCAGGCACTTAAGCCGCTGAGCCAAACTCCCGGCTCTAATTTTCTGAGGCACTATGTAGCTCAGGCCTGCCTTGAGCTCACATTGTAGCTCAAGGTGGCCTTGAACTCACAACGCTCTGCCCCCCTCAGCCTCCCAAGTGCTGGGATTAAGGGCATGCGCCACCACGCCCGGCTAGCTACCTGGGATTCTTGTAGAACAAGAGAGAGAGAAAAAGAGAAACCTGAGTAATTCAAAATTCCCAGAGAGTATTCCTATAAACTCTTTTTCCTATGTTCATAGTTTCCTCCAAAAGCTTCCCCACACAGAAACAAAGCAAAATAAAACCCAAAACTTGCCCAAAATACATGATATTATGGCTATGTGTGTGTTTTAAAGTCTTACATTTGTTTGAACTTTTTCTGTCATATAAAAACAAAACAATGATCTTGCTAAGTATAAATCAGCAAAGGCTAGAGTCTGTCATAGGCCATTAGGTTACAGCAGTCGTACAGTGAAAGGAGAAAGAGCCTAAGTCTCTGCTTGGTTTTCAGTGTGTTCTCATCCCTGGTGAGGAGGCCAACAAGAGCACAGAGGCGGGAGGCCTGAAAAGCATGTTGACAGTATGAGCGCTGCCCCTTAACAGCCTACATTTAGAGTTTAATAGAGGATATTTACACATCTGTGAATGAAGAGGGAATGTTTTCTTCAACCCACTTCAAGTCTTCATCCTGTAGAAATAAATATTTATAGTTAGCATTTGCTTCATATCACTTGAAAGCAGAATTTTTTTAGTAGAATGTATATAAAATTTAAGTAGTTAAACTATGTGTCTCATAGAAATTATGCTAAGTTTTCACAAATGGGCAAACTAAAAATTGATTTCAGAGTTCTGTACTTTTGGGCTTTAGCTGGATGCATAGCTGTTATTGTCTCAAGAAAGGATGGTAGAAACAGTGTTCATGCACAGCTGTTATTTTCTTGTCCTTAGAAGCTATACTAAATACACAGCATGCTTATAAATTAAAAAATAACAATACTGATTTGCACTGATTTTTGGCTTCTCTGAAATTATTATGCCTCCTAACTTGTTCAAGTTCTTAAGAAGTTTATGATTTTTCAAGAGAAAAGGACGATGGTACAAACACAGTGGACCCTCAAGTTACGACTGGCCTGGCGTACAAACAACTGGGGTTAATGACCGGAATTTCAGTTTTAACTTACATCCAAAGTCTTTAGTTATTTCCCAAATGTTGGCAGCCTGAGCGACCAGACGGCCCCTGGATACAGATTTAAAGGGTTCTGGAAGGAACCCGACAGCGGCCTTTCCTGCATGGGGTTAACTGAGAAACCCTGGGCCAGTGTCCCTCTGAGGACTCTGCGATCCACCTGTGCACAGGAGAGGGACTTTGCAGGCTGGAACCGGAGCCTCCAGCGACAATGTGAGTCACGGCCGGCCCTGGGGAGTGAGTTCCCAAGTCAAGAGCCCACTTGACTTTATCAAAGCCTATTTATTTGTATCAGTGATTTTTATGCTCGTATCCCTTTAAGAGATAAGAAAAGCAAAGCAGGTCAGCTGGGGTAGCCTACATTCTTTTTTCCTAACAGAAATTGTCAGTTATTTCACTGAGTAAAGAAGAAAATACAAAGTGTAGTGAATATTTTGGTTTGAAGTATAAATCCAAATTTTTCTTTGTTGCTTATCTGACTACATGGAATATTCTAGTCCTAGTATTAATTACATTTTGCCTACCCACAGAGAGACACTGTTAATACTGAGGAACCCCCCATATCTAAGTGAACGTAAGGTTTAATGAGCAGTAAGTCCCCCAACTTCTAATCAATTAAGTGCTAAGTGCAGTTAGAGAAATAAAAAGTTATTTCCTTGATATGACTGCAAACAATAAGCTTTAAAATAAACTGATATATATCACTAAAATAAGAGGAAAACACATAATAAATAACAATAATTAATAATTATTACTATTGTAGTACTGGGGATTAAACAGAGCTTCATGCATATTAGACCTATCTCCAGACCTAAACCAAAAATGGAATACAGGATGAATACCCCTTATCCAAAATGTTTGTGGCCAACAGTGTTTGAGATTTTGAAATATCTACATATACATGATAAGATAGTTTAGAGATGGGACCCAAGCCTAAATATGAATTTCACTTATGACTCCTATACACTGCATACGCATTGCCTGAAGGTTATTTTTTACAGTATTTGTAATAATTTTGTACTTAAAACAAAGTTTCGTAGTATAGACTTTTCTACTTGTGGTGTCATGCAAATGTATAAAACTTTTTCAAATTTGGGAACATTTTGAATTTTTTGGATTAGGGATGCTCAACCTATAGCTCTAAGACCAGATAGAACTACAGCAATATTTTGAAAAGTTTAGTTAAATTACCATGAAACCATCAAAGATCACATTTTAAAGAATTACTACCAAAAATTGGAGAATTATTAAATCCAATACAGAACAATGCTTTCTGTTATCATTTGTTCTGTAATCTATTTGTCTTGTCAGAACTTACATGTATATGTATCTTTTATATAATTAGTAGTCTATGTAACTGTTAAGACAGCAGAGTATTAAACTTCATGACAGGTATTTCCGTTTTGCTTTACCTTCATAATCATTACTTTTATACATAAATGATATGCATAAAATATTTTAAAACTCCTCCTTGGCCTGTATTTTACAATTTCACTCATGCTTTCATTGTTTAAGGAAAGAATCTGTTGACTTTGGTAACTGTACAGGTGACACATGAAGCTTTTGCCCCAAAAGATAACACACTATTTAAAATGGCCGCAAAAACCACTCAGTGTGCTGAGAAGTTAGCACAAGCCTTTCCTCTAACAAGGCCTCTCGACCCTTACTGCGCGTGCGAACCACCCACGGGAGCCAGGTAGGACTCAGATCCTGCCGCGGCAGGTCTAGGCCGGTCCAGGGCTCAGCCTCTAACAGAGGGTGCTCAAATACGACACACATACAGCTTTCTAAATGACTGAAGAGTGAGACTCCAGCAAATACACACTATACTCACAAAATTATCAGACGTAGAAGGCTTAGCTGTTCCATTGGAAACTGTTTTTGAGGCTCTTAATTTTATTCCTTCAGCTGCAATGAGAAACAGAAATAGCGAAGACTTAAAAATAATATTTTCCTTTATAATTTCACATTTAATGACCCATTAAGGAAAACACTTATTTTTTTCCTAAAGAATAGTGAGTTGTGAAAATTTTGAGCAGGGTGCTAGTTTCAAAACGGCAGTGTAGGAAGGAGGTATGGAAAGAGCTAATTGATTTTTTAAAATGATGCATATTTTTACATATTTATGAGGTGCCATGTGTATTTCATACACACATTGTGTTTATAATTCAATCAGGGCATTCAGATATCTACCTGTTCCTGTGTGCCGGGAACATTTGAAGTCCCGTCTCCCAGCTGTCCGGAAATATACAACAAACTGCTGCTAACTACAGTCTCCGCCATGCTCAGAACCCAGGACTTCCTGCCCCGGGGGGCTGCCTGTAATCTACCTGTTAACCGACTTCGCCAATTTCCTCTCCATCTCCTGTGCCTAACCCCTGACCGTTACTGTCCTATGCTCTCTATCTATGACATGAACTTCTTTAGCTTCCACTGTGAACGGGACCACACAATGTTTGTCCTCCTGTGCCTGGCCTTTCATTCAACGCGGAGTCACCCAGGCGCAGATTCTGACAAGCATTCATCAGGAGAACCAGGTTTGCCAGTCTGAAACCTAGCTTGGTAGTAATTCACACAAACACAGGAATGTACATGTCTCCACAGAGTCAATTCATTTTGAGCTTTAAGAATTTAAAAACATCTGTAAGATTTGTGGTATTGAGCCGGGCGTGGTGGCGCACGCCTTTAATCCCAGCACTCGGGAGGCTGAGGTAGGCGGAGCGTTGTGAGTTCGAGGCCGGCTTGGGCTACAACACGGCGCAAGGCCGACCTGAGCTACATAGTGCGACCCTGCCTCAAAAAACCAGGGCCGGGAGTTTGGCTCAGTGGCTTAAGCGCCTGCCCTGGCAGGCGCAAGGC